>NCKV01000013.1:0-40406 GCA_003675905.2 Leptotrombidium deliense
AATTTCGAGGTATAACGGCACCTGGTTAAATTCGTTTTATAACGGCATGCCGTTAATGGCGAGGTAATACGGTAAGTGATAGAATTGAACAGTACAATTGTTTGCAATACTTCAATGTTTATAAGAGAAGAAATTGTTAATGCAATTTAACGAGCACTTCTGTGAATGTAAAAAATGTTATATCAATATCAGATAATTAATGTTGTTATTATTTACGGTCACTTCTAGAGGTGCAATCAATTGACACCCGTTTAAATGATTAAAAATATATTAAACACTGGTTTGAAATTTAGCCTATACATAACATGTTCCTTCATAAAGTTGAGAAATTATTACGGTACTTTTTATACTTAATGAACAAGAATGTTTTTTATTATTTCCCATTTATTTACGGACACTCCTTAAGCTTTTTTTAGTATACACTAAATTAATTATTTCCTGTTTCTTGTTATGTCTGTCGTATCTGTTTGTCTGTGGAGTAATGAGATTTGTCTAAAGATTTTCATTCTGTGGTGTTTAATTTCGTTTTCTTTTGTTGCGTCATCGTTTTATTATTTGGTTAGAATATTTCAACCAACTTTACAATGAAGTTTTCTCTTACAATTTTTCGTTAGAGAATGAAGAACGACGTTTCGGTGACATATGACTTCACCCTTTTAAAGTTCGACGCGAAGTGATTGTGGTCAATGTGTGTTCGCGTTTTTGTTTCAGTTGTCTTTAAATCGATTGAAAAACTCTTCAACAAAGTTTCAAACTAAATGTATTACTAGAAGATGTCGCTAAGGTGACCGTTGGTGCAGTATTCGTTATTCCAAAAGTTTAATCTAAGTAAAATCCGTGTTTTCTCCATTTTTCACAGTAATCAACAATTAAACACAACGCCGCATAAAATAAAACATGAAATTTGCATGAAAATAACAGACTCATTGAATTGCGTTTAACGATAATAAGTGTCGCGTGTTGCATTAAAAAACAATGAATCAATGAAACCTGCAATTGTGTGCATGTAAAAGTAAACTTTAATGCATCTGTTATTTCCACACAATATTCTTAAAGGGTTAAAAAGAAACGCCAGAAAAGCAGCTGCAATCTGAACGAATGTTTGCATTCATTAAAAACGGAAATGTAAAACCCTAAATTTAATTCTCGCATATTAAAATTTAAATCGCCGAATTATTCAAATAAACTTATCAAATAAAAACGTCGACAAATGAATTTAAATATAACACTGATTCACACAATTCAAGTGTCACGTTTTCTGAGTTCATCTTCAACTGTCGACACTTTTGGATTACGAAAAATTTTGCTTTTATTCCCAGAATGAAGTGTTTTCATTTCAGACAATTGCAATTGCAGTTACAAGGATATCATTAGTGCGTTAAACATGAAAATAAAATTAAATTACTTTAACAAACAATTTCTGGTCTCTTCAATCGTCATTAAAAGTTTATAAACTCATTCAATTTGCTGAAAAGTTTCCCAAGAATAATGACAATGAGATAAAAGATGCAAAAGATGTCAGCAAGTTGTCTGTATGAGATGAACAGTGATTTACAATTGACACTACACTTTAATTAAGGGAAAAGGTTTCATTTTTTAGTCTTTTTTCAGTCATTGTATTTTTCGCAATAAAACTAACTAAGAATTCTTCGAAACGATCCTTTGAAAATTTCCAACGAATTGCGTAAGATCTGAATATTGTAAGGTTTGATGTGAACATAAATCAGAATGAATACATTAAGTGTTCAATAATAATTTGTGCAAAATACATTTGCTCACAAAGAATAAAATTTGTAAAATATAATAATTGAGAGCAGTGCGCGCAGAAAGGAACATAGACAAGATTACAGTGTGCATCGTAAAATTCAGGTGCACTTACAGATTACGGACTCAATTACGTTGCCTCTTCGTTTCGCATCTTTCGCAATCGTTTTTACATTCGAAGTGATGCCTAAAAAATAAAGTATAATTCATCGGCCGGTTCACTGCCGCAGGGCAATTGAATGTGCGCGCACACAAGTACACATACACAGTATGCATGTACGTCTATCTACCCAACTGTGTGTTATTTAATTGCTGTTTTTACGAATCTTTCGCATATCTGCGAAAGAAATTCGGTGTCTGCAAAAGTTATGTAGTACTTTCTTTCGAACTCAGCCTGCCAAATAACACGCAAATGTTTCACATTTTATTGCTCGCCTCGTCGCTCCAAATCGATATTAAATTTTGTCTCTAATCTTTGACAAAAATTATGCTTCACTTGAAATCACCGTGCACACTTGAAATATACTATTTAAGTCTAAGAATCACTTTTCTTCCCAACATTCTTTCTTCGAATCGCAAAAAAAAACTTTTTCGTTATTTACTTTTTTGTGTCTGTTGCAATAAATAAAATTTTTTCAAATTCAATTTTTGAATACTTGCTTCAGTTGGCCTTTTAAATAATGAACGAGATAGAATAAATAAATTTTATTTTTCTCTGGAAATTAATTGAACGCAGAAACATAATCTCGTGATTTAAAAGATAGTAAAAGAAATGATTGGCAAACATTTCTTTAATGAGTTTTAAATTGAATCGTCGATTCATAATTCATTTCTTTACTGCAATAATAATTAAAAAAAGGTAATGCTTGCGTTTTCCAAGAATTCATAACAATGTTTGCCTTCATTTTCAAAGAAGTGATAAACAAAAAATGAGCGATTTCTTTGGAAAGAGCAGTAATTAGACTATTCAATGCGACTGCGAACATCAAGTGTAATCACTGACATTGAAATATACTCGAGTACACCAAAACCTTGATATTAAGACCCGTCGACAACATACAAATTAAAGACACTTGTCAGTCGATGGCAATGTGTACTTCGAAACTAAACATATCCAAACATTAAAGTCGGTTTCCGTTCTCCCTAAGGTGTCCTTAAATTTGAGGTCCTAATGTATGTAGCTGTGTACAGTATACTTACTTCGTTCCGTATTCTTGTGATTCGTTTTCTTCGGCAAAACGTGTTTTACCGAAACTTCGCTCAATTCGGCATCGAAAAACGTGACAAAACGAACGCGAACTTTTCGGGTCACAATTCGGTTGCAAAGCTGTGAATGTGAATAAATAAGTGAAGAGCAATGCGAAAAAAGTCGATATGTAAGGCCGAAGTGAATCGGTAAATAATAATCGTGTTGTTTGCTAAAATTGCATTCAATGCAACGGTCACCGTATGACTTCTGGGCTAATATGTTCATCATACGTCAATGCGAATGCAATTCGATGATATTTTTTATACGTTTACATTTAATAAACGTTTTGAATAATAATAACAGAGAACTGAAAACTGAGAACAGATGAGAGACAACAAAGAAAAGGCGAAGTAAACATTTCTTTTAAGAAAATGGACGCCGCACTGAATTACACCGTCAATCAGCGTAATGCAAGCGCGCAGTTGAAAACAATTTTAAAAGATTCACTTTGAAGCGATTACTGCACTATTAATGATTTTAATCGACGCTTCAACTCCTTTTACTACTCATTGTCTCTAATGTTGGAGTTGCACAGGCAAACTGCGCGACTGCCTCTCTTTGCAATCCATTTATTATCTGTGTGTTCGTCTCGAAAAACAATTAACTTTTGATTCGCAATTAGCCACAAGTAATTAATGTTTTTTATAATCAAAGAGTTGCTTGCGCACACTTTTTCTATGCACACTTTTAAAAGTCACAAAATACATACATGTACACTGAGTTGCCTAATGCCTTCAATTTCTTAAACGTTTAATAACTCAAATTAAGCAATTACGAAAAAGGTCTTCATGTGAAATTTGAGATGAAATTTGTTTTCGGGTTAATTTTGCTGCTCATGATTGACGTGAAAATTGGTTCGAAATGCAATTAACACGCAACAAATAGCAATCAAAGTAAGAATGATAATCTTTTGAAATAAATAATATTATACAACAATTGTGTGTGATTGCAATAAAATGCGGTCTTTGTTTGAGGGGTTGTAACAGTTGTTCTGTTGTTAACTGTTTTAAAACGATGAAATATAATAGAAAAGAACAATTTATTCGAGAAACTAAGAATTTAATAATTGTATTCTCTTTACGAGCGAATAAAACACAGTTTGTTTCTAGATAACAATTACTGTGTGCTCGAATCGAAATGAAATATAAAAAATATAAAATATATTCCTTATTTTATAATTACTGTTGCGCCAAAAAAGAGAGATTTTCAAATCGCATCGCGAAGTCAAAGGAAACGTTTTGGGAAAAGAAGAAAAATGGGCAAACTATTAAATTAAGTTTACAGTCAGTAATTACTGTAACGAATGTTGAGTAGGCGAATAGCGAGTCGACAGTAAATGTCAAAATGGACTTAAACTTTAATTTATGTAACTTGTATTTCAAGCAGCATTTGCAGAAAAAGCAGCCAAAGTAAGACATGTATCGCACTTTAAGCCATACACATAACATGTACACACGTTGCACTTGCTTTTTTCAAACGTTTTGACCCCTAAACTAATGTCACTACGATGCACAACGATTGCGATCGACTTTTCTTTATTTTGAAAGGTAATTAACTAATAATTCAATAAATCGCAATTAAGGGGCCACTGTTCTGTTCTTCGCCCAGTGGTTCGCTTGACATTTACTTATTTACCAGAAAAAATTGCGAGCATCGTACTTTACATCAACATGACTTTTACAGCTTGAAAATGTTGCTTTACGTTTTTTGCTGTACGCTTTGCTATAGAATAAAATTGTGTCTACTTACTTTGATTACAAGTTGAACCGATGGACGAAGAGCAACAATTTAATGACGAACGACGCAGTACTTGACTATGTGTCTCGAGTGGATACTAATTTTTATTGTCTTCGTACTCTTTTCAATTAGTTTCTCGACAAGTTTGCACTCGATTCGTGGCTCCAATTTGCAATCAATTTCTATTAACGAAACGGTAATAAACGTGTGATTTAAAGTGTGCTCTATGCGTCTGTAGAACATATAGATCATACATGTAACCAAGCACAAGTGCAATGTATACAGTGTGTGCTCGAAAAAGCATCAATTGTGAAATGATTACTGTACATTATGTTGGCGAAATGTGTGCCCAATGCACAGTGTACACAATCGCTATGCAATGTTTCTTAGAATGAATGTATCGTGTTTCAATGAATCTAATTACGAATCTTTGTGTGTAGGAATTAATCACAACTCAACGATCAGCCATTTATTTCTATTGAATTCGCGAAAAGACAAAAGAGGAGAAATGAATGAATGAATGAACACAGCAACGAAAGCAGCAACAACAAGAAAGAGAAACAGAGGAGATGAGATGAGATGGCATATATAATGCGTACACCATTGTAGCGCTGTGTGTGTGTATTTGTGTGTCTCTAATTTTTTCATAATATCTTCTTTTAAATACACCCTTATAATTTGCGGTCTCCGAAAATGGCGAATAATAATCAAATGCCTTTTGTTATTAAACTTGAATGCAATTGCAATGCAATGCAAAGCGATGTGTTTCATACATTTTTTGCTTAGTTTAAAAAGCAATCTCGTAATTATTTGTTACTCCTATTCTATTTTCCCCTCGCTTAGCATTATGCAAGACGCACACATAAACATTAAATCGCATTTGAATTCGACGAGAAAAGTTCTTCACTTCTTTTTAATGTTACCTTTGATGAGTGCAAATGTATTATAAAAACATATCCGGTCGTCGTTAATTAGCAATCAGCGATTCACTTTTCTTCTTCGTATGCAACATGTCAAACTTCTTTTCTATGAGATTTTTTTGCTTCCTTCGATTTTGTTACACAAAATGAGACACTAATTTTATAATTATTCGCTGTTAAACAATATTTTAAAGCTAAACGAGTGAAATTATTGCAACGGCGAACGTTACATATATGAAAAAATGGTAAAAGTTAGCTAGATGCAATTACTACGAATTATGCAATTCGAATTTGAAATTAAATGCGACTCAGCATTTAATTGACACTTATTTGCTTCGAAAAGCTTTGTATTCACTTTCGTTCTCAATTCACTTACAAAATGCAACATCTCAACGAGTACAGTTGTGAGGAGAATTAGAAGGCATACAATTGCACTTAGCTGCATTGACATTCATGTCAAGTTTACACATATATTCAACTCTCGACTGTACACTGTTTTTAAGGTCTCCTTAATTTCGCTGCGAATTGAATTGAGAATGAAAATGAATTTCGAGGAAATATTTTCAACACTTGTCTATTAACGAAACGTATTAAACCAACTTTAATTTCAGGCGACTGGTTCAATTAGTAGCAATAATCATTTACAATTTACTTTTTTCGTGACATTTGAATATGAAATTAATTTTTTAAAAGACGAATTGAATGAATGAATGACTGAATGAGTAGATAAGTTAGGAACGGAGCAAAATTGCCTCCCAGTGCTGTTCTACCGAAATGATTATAGATTGTACACTTTAATCAAGCATTTTCGATATTAAAACATATTTTTGGGGAGGAAAATTGAAACATGAATATTGGGCGAATATTTGCGAACCAGTGTTACATTGATAACGAAATTTGCCCCACAATTTCCTTCGTTCAATGAAATTTACATATAAAACAGAGAGCGACGAACGTTCGCGGTTTGAATGCAAAAAGTGGAACAAGACACAATAACGAGTAAACGAACGAACGAACGCAGCCTCTGAAATTATGTGATTTCGATTTCACCACAAGTTTGCTTCGTGTTAAACAAACCGCGAAAATGATTACTAACTTGCTATGAATTTTGTATACGCACGGAAAGTGGCACATTTTTTCTCCCTTGCAAAAATGTTCTCTTCATTGAGTTCTATTTAAATTATTTCATCGGTGAATCATTGCAATAACAATGAATTATTATGATTCGAGCATTGCAATCACAGTGCATGAATGGTGAAAATCTTAAATTGTTATTTCAGTTTGCATCGAAAGTCATTTGATATTCACGACAAAACCATTGATTCTAAGCTACAGGAGAAAGGTTCACATGTGCACATTGCATATGTAACAAGCAAAATACGGGACACGGCATTCAATCGACGGAGAGACGCGAAATTGGTGCACTTCAATGTGTACACAGGAGACATTTCGTCGCGCTCTCTTGCAAGCTTTGTGTGCATCGAATACATTTCATTTCATTTCGCATCACATGTGCACATTTCATGAACATGTACATTCATTCTCTGTTCAAACAATTTTTAATATACAAAATACACGCAAAAAGGAACGCACGTCTCACGAATTGTACGTACAAACAAAACTGCAAATTCAAGTTGAGCATTTTCACTTTTTATATAAGTACACTTTTTTAAAATATATACTTTATACAACCTTTTCATCATTATGCAATCGCATTGTGTGTACATTCGAAAAGTATAAAACTTTTTTATGACTGCAAAAGCAAAGTGTGTGAGAATGGTTGCGTTTTGTAATTTAAGGTGAAATTAGTGCACATCAAAATGTTGTTGTGTATGTTGAAAAAACGATTCGCTGATGAATGCATTGAGAAAATTTGTGCTCAATTATTATTGTCTTTAGAGACATTAAAAATGGACGTCGATTTCTTTATCCAACATAAAGTGAGGCAGGCACTTAAAATGTAAAGACATTTTCACTTTTCAATGACTTTTAAGTTGAACACTTTTCTTGCAAAACTTTTCTCAAAGCATCAAGAAAAAGATGAAGAAAAACACGCAATTTTGCAAGGCACATTCATTGTCTTTTAATATTTTTCGCGTTCTTCGCTCGTTTCTTTAATAAAGTATAATAAAAGCGAAGCTAAATATTAGTTTCGCCGGTAATTGCATAATTTGATATGAAATGTTATTTGAAAGGAATGTATTTCGAGTCGACCGAAATTACAATAATAAATGGCGTAAATTTGATACACTGTAAACGTTACGTGTAATTAAAGCATATATTCGCAATTTGCTAGAACATATATTGCTATTATGCCATGTTCTATCGTGGTCTGCTTTTTAATATAAATACACGGCTTTATACGAAACGAAACGTTTTTTAGTGAAAAAATTTGCGTGCGTTGCGAGAACAGTGAAAAGTTTGCGTTTTCTTTCATTGCAAAGCGATGCTTTCCTAGTCGTGTTTGCCGCATCAACTTGCAAGGTGAATGTTCTCAATGTTCTTCTTGCTTAAACAACATCACATTGCAACATTGCTGCGCTTACTGCCACTGAACACGGTACGTAACATTTTATAAAATTCGTCGAATTACATTTCATTGCGAAAAAGTATTAAAACATTGAATCATTAGTATTTCTTTTGTCAATGAAGAGAATTGAAAAATATTCTTAGAAAACATTATTTTAATTCATATTGAATTCAATTAACATTTTGATTGTTCGCAGAAAAATGCGGTTTGCAAATTGATTCATGATTCATGAATCAATGATATAGAAATTAATGTGACCACCTATCTTTGATTCAACGAGACCGATTTGGATGGAAATTACATTCGATGAGTCGCTTGATTTCTCGGTTCAAATTAAAGAGAACTTATCTAATGAGACCACAGCGATATTCGCAAGATATTTCTTATCTTCATGAATTCATCGCGAATGTGATTCGCATTTCGTGGTCACATCGATGAGAAGTCAAATATTTTTCTCATCACATTAAAACAACAAGCAAACAACGGCGACAATCAAAGTTAATGACGCAATTTTCTAGTTTCGAACCGCTTTTTCGTTTCTCTTGTCTCTGCAGTCTAATAATCGCAGTAATAAACATATTTCATATTTAATATTTCACATTTCACAGAGAAAAGCTGAAAGTACACACATACACACGAGTAAAACGAGTGCGCAAAAAATTGCGAGTTTAAATGATTATTGATTTAAGTGTCAAGGAAGAGAAAAAGTACCGAATTAATTAGAAACAACAATTATTGCTTATTATTTTCATTTTTAATTAGAATTTGTGCAACTATTACGAAAGTACAGTCTTGCACAAAGTTTTGCATTTGCAATTGCAAAAGCAGAGACAAAATGAAAATGAAAACTGTATTCAAAAATGAATTGTAATCATAATTCAGTACTTTACATTCACTTTGGAAACATTTCGATTTTTGGCGAACTTTTCATTTTCACCATTAATAAACGAGAAAATAAATTTCTCGACAAAATTTGTAATTTAAATTTAAATGTCGACTTTTATTCGCAATGTGATAATAAAAATTTTTGAAAAGAAAACGTTGCATAAATTTGCGAAGCAATTCGAATATGAATGCAGGCAATAATAAATCACCGAGTATAGTGTACTTCTAATACTATATACATAATCATAGCAGTTGCGAGTAATAATGAATGAGTGATCAATATTAATTAATTAACGACCACTCTTTAAAGGCAGTGATAAAACACAATTGCACACAGTTGAACAATGGTGTCAGCGAGTTGAACGAATGCATTAATATATAACAACAATGGCACTGGCTTTAACGAGATTAACGTACATTTTCAGCGCTCAACGAAAACATGGAAACCATATTACCTATTCAAGCCTTCCAAGAAGCGATTTTCGTTTCTGGTTCAAATGATTCAGCGCCGGAAAGACAGTTGCACAGATTTGCCCGCAAAACGTCTGTTGTCTGAAAAAGTGGAGCACATTGTTCCAATGTTTCGGGAAAAACACGATTACGCGATAACGAACTGCGTGATCTGATGTAACCATATTTTGTACACTTCGAATTCCGTGACGACAACAATCAACCGCTTAATTATATTGAGTAATGTTTTATAGACACAAAATCTGTTGTAAAAGAGTATCCGCTGACGAATCGATGTCCTCTTTGCGATCGTGATGAACAACAGCAAAACGTTTCTCGAGAATTGAAAATTAAAGTTTAATGAAATACACACAGACAATATTTTGTCGCAAATTTGTTGCTCTTTATTGTTTTTAATTTACGAATAAAATTCTTGTTTTTGATTAATTATTCAATTACATTATTTACAATGACATTGTTTTCATTAAGTTCATTCGGTTTTTAAGTACATTTACGCGTAATTTTTATCAACAACGTAGTTATTTATTGTGAGATTTTTGAGAGATTTCAAATTTTTAATTTTCGGCGATTTTTGTTGCAAAAATTGAATTATTATTCTTTTTCATAATTTATGGTTTCAATAAAAACAGGCAACTTTTAGCTTCTTCTCTTTACACAGCTTTGTATGGACACAAATAATCATTGTTTAAGAAACGGCCGTTTGTTTCGATCGATCAGTGATCAATTATGAAAATTAATTATCAATTTTTAAGCCAGACTTCAGGTCGACACTAACAAACATCGATTGTGTTGCTCATTTTGTGTATTTTCAAAATAAAAGCGAAATTTGGCACAAAATGTACACTAAAAACCATAATTTTGAATTGAAATTAAAACAATGGTTGTTGCAGCAGAACTGTACTACTGACGGTCCACATGTTAATTCCAGAGACTGTAACTGCAATGAAACGTAAATGCGCTTCACTCGCAATTAATCTCGATTTTTTGCTCTTGTCTCATCTAAATTATTAAATTACAAAATTGTTGCATTTCGAAATAATTCTTGTTTCGTTTACTGAGATGTACACAAAAGACTAGATAATTATTATTTTTTGCTTCTCTCTGTTGCGTTCGTTTTCGCATTTATAATTAGAAGGAGAGTTTTTTGAAATTTAAAACACACGATGATGGCTTCTCATTCGCTTCAATATTCTTGACGCGTCCGCAATTGGCAGCGAAAATTTCGAGTTTCAAATGGTAAACGATGCGTGATTACGTATTCGATGCCGCACACGGAGACTCGACACTTGTCCATTCAGAACATTGTCACACTTAAAACGACGACCATTTGTCTTCGGTGTTCACTTTCGGCTTTCTTTAAATTAAGTGTCGCAAATGTTTTCTTCGTCTGCATTTCATTACGTTCTTTTACAACGCACTTAAATTCATAAATAAGAAATACACGTAACAAAATGTGCTCCATTTTGTACACAGTAACATGTATACAGCAAAAAAGTTCACTTTCAGTTTGTGTCAATGTTCTTTTACAAAGTGACTGACATTTGAAATGCACACTACACAATCGAGCCTCGCAGGTCGGTCATCGACGGAACATCGATTATTTTATTCCTAGAATTTTCGCCGCGGGGCGGTAAATCCGTTAACCGTCAGGAGATGGGCTGCAGAGTTCTGTACGCGCCGTATCCCTTAAACGCGAGCGGGTCGCGGCCCGGATAAATGTCGGCCTTGTAGTTGCCGTAATTACTGTTATTGTTGCCCGAGTAATGATTATACGCGGGAGATGTGATTATAACAGTTTCGTAAACGTGATTCTCACTTTGGTGTCCGATTTCGGAATACGGAGGTTCCGGATATGCGAACGCTTTTTCGCTCGCATTCAACGTAGTTATATCGGTGCGTCTCAATTTGGTCGGATTGCTGAGGTTATCGGAAAACAGAGGCGTCGGATTCGGTAAATTCGACTGAATGTGGCTGTGATGTGTGCGATGCAAAGATTGAGGTGAAGGAAATGATGATTTACCACGTTTCACGACATACAACACGATTATTGCGAACGCGACGCAAATAGCGACCGCGATACAAACGACCACTGTTATTAATTTTGACCAGTCATTTGCGTCTGGAAGCACATCGAATGGTTTCACCGTTTGCAGAGGTTGCGTATCCGATTCACCGGAACGATTCGGGACATCGATATCCGCGTTTGCCATTTCGAAGTAAATGTGAACTTCGCTACTAGAACTTGCATCCTCGTTCGCGACCGAAATTGGAGCTTCTGTTGTAGTGCTCGTTGTGCTTGTAGTTGTTGTAGTACTCGAAGTGCTGGTTGTTGTGCTCGCAGTGGTCGACGGACTTGAAGCTGAAACAATGGCTGGCTTCGAACCGTCGACGGGTTTGGCCACCGCGTCGTTGGTGTTTGTAGACGTTTGTCGCTCGTTAACGCCATTAAAGAGCATCATGTCTTCATTAAATCCGACGTTAGTTGGCTCAACGCCGGCAAAGAACACAGAATTATTGTGATTATTATTCGGAGGCTGAAGAGGGGGAATATTAATCTGAACAGCGGGTGGTCGGCGTGTTGTTGTTGATGAGCGTCCTGCAATACAGAGAACAACAAAACGTCAATAAAACATTAAAGCATCGCTTGCCAGTCACTGTGAAACTGTGGTACGGCATTGCTTGCAACTAAACGTTTGCTTAATTAATCAAATTGTTTAGAAATGCAATCACTCGCTTTTGCAATCGCTTATTTCTTCTCTGTTCTGTTTCAAAGAAACGTATAAAAAATTCGCAGACCACACAAACATCGACGGCATAAATATGCAATCATAAAAGCGAGCAAAAAGTTTGTTAACGAAGAAATTATTATATACGTAAAATGTAAATGGAGACATCGTTTCAAACTGTTTTATACTCGATTATCTTTAAGCGAATAACTTTTTTTATGCAATCGATGAATTGAAAAGAATGAACGAGAATGAAAAAAATTTGTTAACAGGGACGACTCGGTTTCTACTGCAATTCGAGAAGTGCCCCAGACGAACCGGGGTCACCAGTAATACTTAAATACGTTGTTAATGCTTGTGAGAAACAACGGCGATGAAATGGAGAGAAACATTTCTCTACAAAATCGAACAGATTGAGATGCACACAGACAGCACACGGCAATTATAAATGACTTAAGAATACATAAAGAAACGAAATGATTGAAGTTACTTACTGTGAGCGCAGTGGTATTGCACCTCCAAATACTTCAACGTTCCTGGACAAGGGTCACCAAACATTTTACTCGATACCAGAACGCTGCAATTCGACTTTTGACTGCATCTGTAATTAATTATGAAGACAATGTTATTCATAATTACAATTATTAATTACGCATAATTATCGTCCTATTTGAATAATAATGTTCTTCTTTTGGAATCTTTCGTTGTTTGTTTCGCAAAGAAATGAATTCACGCGAAAAGGAAACGAAATAAAATATATGAAAGGAAACAAGAAGCAACAACTGGTAAACATTACCAAATGCGAACAGACGACGACAAAAGTGGTTCTATAATTGTTTGCAGACTTTCAAGTTCACTGTCTCATTCACTTCAATTCGCAAGTTGAGTTCACAGTTTGGCGACATTAAATTATAAGCGAACAATAAATACTGCAAACACAATGTTCACAGAAATGTGCACATGTAATTTATATGAGTTTAAACGCGCAGTGTGCAACAAAACAGTTGATGTAAAGAAGTTGCGCCCAGATGAAGATTGAAACGTGAAAGTGAACGATGGATGCGAATTGGGTGTGAATTGTTGTTGGCATAAAGAAGAGAGAAATAAATAAAAAAAGGACAATTGATTCGAATTGAATGAGCGAATTAAGATCAAAGCGCAGCGGCATTAAATTAGGCATCATTAATCATTAATCAATGTGGTGTTTGTGTGTGTGTTGCTGCGATTACAAAAGAAGAACAATGAATGAAATGAGATGAATGAATACGGACCTGTCCTGCATTATAAGAAATGAACGGTAAGACATGCAATTCACGCTCCAGTCCAGTCTTCCGCCGTCGTTGCAGATGCTTATACTGAATCGGCCGTAATTTGCGCGATCCAAGTGAATGTGTCTTCCTTCTTCGCAGTGAAGATGTAAAGGATTGCCTTCACACGCATACGTCGTCTTGTAATGTATTTGTCCTGCAAAATTCAATGAAACTAAATTAGCGACCATTTTTGTGCTACTTTTGTTCGCTTCTTTCATTTGTGAAGCAACAAAAGTGAAGATGAATAAAAGAAAAGTTGACTCGTGTCTACGGGAATTACGGAGAATTGCAGTGAAATTTTCCATTTTCTCATTGCACTGTAATTCTCTATTCTCAGTTTGATTAAAGAAATAATTTTTTTCTCAACACATAAACGGCAACACGAATGAGTGTGTATGTGTTTATTGTATTCGAAGCCAAAATACACAGTAAATAAGTTTCATTCGTTATTATTAACGTAGTGATGCGTTTGTAAACACGGTGTACGTTTGAATGCATTGCTTTTCGTCGAATTCGCATTGAATGCGACGAATAATGTTTCTTTGAAAGCGAAAGCACGAATAAAGTAGACGCACAAAAAGAAGAAGACATGAATTTGCGTTTTTTAACACGAAAAGAATCGTTTTTCTAATTTTTTCTTCATTCGCATTCATCTTCGAACATTTTCGTGCCTTTTATATCCTCTTTTCGTACACAAAAACATTTGCACGGTAAAGAAAACACGTAAACACATTGCAGCGACCAAGTGAGCATTAGGTTAGTGAACATACAATAACAATATTGCAGGTACTTCTACCTCTGCATCTACTACCTAATTGCAAATCTTATTTTTGCGGTGAAATTACTTTCTTCTCTTTATTACATATCAATTATTTGAAGAGTAAAACATAAGAAATAAGAAGAAGAAATGAAAGAAAAAAACAAAAATTGTATACAAACCTCTGTCGTGAAGTAATGGCGGTCTTAACGAAAAATTTGGAATCGCAACTAAACAATGGAAAATAAAAAGAATATGTAAATAAACGAAAACGAAAATGAAAATAAATTAAAATGTAATAATAATAAAAGCAAAATACAGAATGATTGTTTCTAAATGCATAAATTGTGTTTTTAACGACCAGGTAAGAATATTTTTTCGTTTATTGAATTACTATTCGCAATAAAAATCAATGCGGAGAAAAATGCAAATTAACAGTTATTTAACCATAATTACAGAGGAACTTTTTTCTGGAACAAAAATTGAATGACACAAATTGTGAAATAATAAGACATGGTGCGAAACAAATAATTAAAGTTTGTTTCCACAACGAAGTTTTAAAACACATGAAAATCATATTCGCTCCTCCTCAACATTTCAATAAAATATAATCGACGTTTAATATTCAATTTTGAAACGCAATTTATGTTTAAGTGTGAGCAAAAGAAGCGCATAGAAAAGAAAATGAGCCGAAATATTTCGGTGACACATTTCAATGCAAAGCATCTCGAAGAAGAAGACGCATAAAAAGAAGAAGCAACGAACGATCAACGATCATCATTTTGCTTTTTAAATCCGCAAATATTGCAGCATATAAAAGTGGGAATCGAGAGACGATCTCTTATTTAAACATAATTATTCATAATAAACGGTCTCTTTTATTGACACATTTCAATTGGAAAGGCGATAAAAGGAGAAGAAAAGAAAAGAAATGAAAGACAAGAGCTGCAGAAGCAGCGCATCATCGAGAGTTGAGTTGAGATGCTGAATACGCTGAACAACATTCGCTGTGTGCGAATAAACACGACAAGTGATTGAACTCGTAGTGAACACACATCGTACATTGCTTGTACAAGCTACAGTGTATAATAAGGTTTAATATAATTTTTTATATTTTCAGAAAGTGTTCGCTGTGTATTAAAAAGCGAAGCAAAGTGAACGAAGTTTTTTGAAAAATGGTAACTGTTGGGTGTAACCGAAGGTCTTAATAAGTTCACTAAGCTTTATGCGGCGAATATTCGTGCATTCACTGTACATTCATTCTGCCGCCGCCGTTTAGAAGAGAACCAGTGTTGCGGCAGCACTCAACTAACAAAATCTTAAAGGAACGTCGAATTATAATAATTTCAATTCTTTCACTTCACTCTTCTTTTTAAAAAACCTTGTTCTACACAACAAATTTTACGCAATTCAACAGCAATTGTTTGAACGTTTGCAACATTGAATTTAACGTGCTTTACGGTAACAACAAAGCACTCACAACCATGCAAACAAAAACACATTTTACTTGAAAATTTGAAGATAAAAATTTATATATAAATATGAAATATGAATAAAAGTAAATATTTCACTCACCTGCTCGCCTCGCCAAGACGATCATCGCGTTCAATATTAACGTTGATAATATTGAATTCATGTGTTTATAAATCATGATGATCGAGTATTCGCAGTAATACTTCTTCCTTTAATTTCCAATTCGAAAACCAAAATTAACTCCGAATTTTTGTTATTCAGAGAAAAGCAAAAGAAGAGCGAAATTCACAGTCTCATTTCTGGAAAAGAAGAAACATAATGAATAAATTTGAAATATTTCTAAAATTTGCGAAAATGAAGTGCGGTATTATTATCACGCGAATAAGGCCATGGCTATATCGTGAGCTCACAATGTATGGGTGTAAAAGGCGCGATGCATAAGACCGTGGCCTTAAATATAACTAATATTTTCATAACGTTCCTTTATTTCATCAGTTATCTACGATTTATGATATAAGGCCACAACAATTTATGTTCACTGATTTTTTATAATAGAAATCGAATCAACTCCCTTTTATTGTTGTTCCTGGTTTCAACCAACGCATCGCATTCAAAAGTCTTAAAGACAAGCTCTCGACTTGTGACACATAAAAACGATGCTGCATGTAGCATACATTTGTATCGCATTCTCATCTTTTCTATCTAATTTCGAAGCAGCAGTAAAAGTGATTGTAAAACAAGTGCAGTACTCGAGTGTGTTAGAGTGAGTGAGAAAAATGAGCCTTTTTGTCTTACTCTTGCAGAGAAACACGACTAATTACGAATCATGTCAAGCATATACAGTTACATGTATGTTGCATCACAAGCTCGAAACGTTTCATCTTTTGTCACCTTTTTGTGACAACTAATAATTAGCAGTGAGTTTCTTATTTGAGAAACGATTGCAGAGAAGCAAAGCGAATGTACGTTACAATGAATTGAACGTGCTATACAGAGACAACAAGGCACAACTACTATTCTCGTGTACAACTAAACTAGTAATTCTGTATTCCGCAAATTTCCAACTTAATTTCGTTGTGTGCTCTGTTTTTCGTCGCTGCATTCGACAGCAGCAGAAATCATTAGCAGCGAAAAGATGTTGCGATGCTGCATGAGGATGCTGTGCACAGCAACTCAATTGTGAACAGTTTTTTTCTCGCTCTGAGGATGCGGTCCAATTTAGGCTCATTATCGCTGCAAACGGTTAACAAGCATTAATTGCTCGTCAAATTCGGTGAACATTCTGGTGATTGTTTACAGCACACACACTAATAACGAATTCATCTATCTTCCATCTTCCCTTTTCTGCAAACAATGCATTCGACTTGCAATTACTCGCATTTCGCGATTACCGAGCAAAAAAGTGCGACAAAAATAGAATTTACATTGAAATGTAACATTTTTCGCAACTTTAAATTGTAAACATTTGTACAACTTTTTACTTTTTCTCTTACTCTCACTTTTATAATACAATTTGAAAAATTTGCAACGAAATTATTTCTCTATTTCTCATCAAAAAAAGTAATTTACAAGAGAAATGTGAATTTCTTATTTGCATTTCGAATAATTTTATGTATTTTGTTGGAGGCTTTAAAAAGCGAACAAATTTCGTTAAAATTTATCTTCAAATATTGATCAAAAGTGAATGATTTCAAAGAAGAAAACATCAATGAATAGATTAATGCTTACCAGAAATTACACATTCGAAGTAAACATTTTGCGGTGCAAAGCAACTAACTGTACGTGTATTCAACTTTTATTCAATTGAATCGTCGTCCAAATTCAGTGTTCGTTAAACACGGCAATGAATGCAAATGTATGCATAATTTGGGCTTCACTTTCGTTCGGCGAAGCGGTTGAAATTTGTTTGCAATTTTAAAATGTACATTTGCTGCAAAGGTACATGTATTTGCGTATGTGTTCAGCAAACGTAAATATATTTTCAAAAACGTTTTGATAGACACCGAGAGTTTGCATATTCGTGTGTGTATTTATTTTTTGAACAGCAGTCAAATATTGACGACACAAACATCATATCACATCACATCACCTTTGCCAGCAAATATGAAAAACAACACAACGTATCATCGATGTGTGCAAAGTGTATGATTTCAGTTTTGAAGTGATTTCAAGTTAAATAACAGCAATTTAAAAGCTTATTAAAAAACATGTGTCGAATAATTTACAGAAATACGAACGAATGTAAAAAGTAGAGCGAAACGTAGGCACGAAACGGAATCGAATATATAATGTAACATAATAGTATGAATATGTATATGTATATGACTGCTGTCTACCATTCTATTCAAACATACTAGTTTAATAACATTTTTCAGCATCGCTGCAAAACAGAAACGGAATTATTTTCGGCGAAAAACTGGTAATAAGTAAGAAGGCTCACGGCGAATTATAGCAGCAAAAGCAAAATATGTATTTCGAGTTGATTCTCTCTTCTTCGAAGTATTCAAAAATTTTCGCCCGAAATGAAAATGATATGCAATTCGCATGCGATTCTACACTGCCGTGAGCCGTTGCACAATTCGTCGCCAGTAATGTCAGTGCACGGAACAATGAACAAATGAAGCACATACAGCAAAGTGTGTGAGTTCGATTTCGGAGTGTTTCGAATGCGTTCACAATTTACAATTTACCGGAGAACTGTTCTTTCGAAGAAAAAAAGATGAGTGAACAGTCGAGTGATGCACCATAACGTTTCCGCATCAAAGCTAAAATGAAGTTGTGATTCGCGATTTCATGCATAAATTGTCAAACTTTTTCCTCTTTCTACCCTTTTTAAAATTACCGTTCTCTTCGATTCGCACTTTTTTATTGCGAATAACTTATACAGTAAAAAAGTTTCAATGCACACACAAAAGCTGCACAAAGAGCGATGCATGCATTGCATTGTGAATAGAACAGTAATTCAGCATCCTTTACTCTCCGCTCCATCTCTCGCCGTCAAATTTTTGTTCGCAACAATGAACACCAGAAAGTGAATGAACATTTGAATTATGAAAATTCGAATCGATGGGAAAAAAGTACAGTAGCTTTCAGTAGTTGCAATGAGTGAAAAAAGACACGACTATTGATACTTCTTTTCGAATGCGCATATTTTTATAAAAATTTCGATTTGATACACTTTCTTTTGTTTTTAATTCTTGCTTTGTGTGCTTATTTCACAGTTTATAGAGTAAATTTAATATTGATAGCATCGGAAAGCCATATTTTAATAATTATTGATTGCATTCGTTTTCATTTCGTTTATAACACGTAAACGCATTTACTTTATATTCGATAATAAAATATATATGAATGAAAGTAAATATTTCACTCGCCTCTGCGTTTCGCAAAGACGATTGCGTTCAATATTAACGTTCATAATATTGAATTCATGTGTTTTGAAATCATTATGATCAAGTATTCACGGTATTACTTTTCTTCTTTAATTTCCATTCGAAAAACAAAATTAACTTTGGCAACAGGTAAAAGTGATTGAGAGTGAATAAAAGGCATCGTAACAGACAAGTCAACGACAACGGATGACGAAGTGGACCACTGGTACGTACAACATCATCAAACATGTCTGTTCTATTTTCTGAATATGCATCGAACAATAAAAAGTGAATCATAAGCGAAATATCAGCAAAACTGAAAATAGAGTTTATGAAGTGCACTAATATGTTTATTTTAGTTTTAGTTTCATTTCAAATCTCACATCGATGTAACTCCGATTCAATTCATTGTGTTTTTGCTGTGACTGCTCGTATTTTGGAGAATGATTCGTATTTTGCGTACAAAAACGGTACTTTTTTCGTTCGCATTTACAATCGTATCTGGTATTACATTTTTGCGAAGAAAAACAGAGTACAATTCCAGTGAGATTATAAAGTGAAACGAAATGGATTATTTAGCAATCAGTCGCTGTTTGTGTCCTCCGCAGCGCAGCTAACAAATTCGTTTCGATTTCGTGTATTCATTCATCTGTTTCACTGCTGCTCTGCATCCTGCATTCGTCTCTTCTCATCACTTATTGCACAGACACACAAAGCGGGTCGCGTTTAATCGCTGAGAGAGTATAATTTTAATTAAAAATTCATGCATACGATTTTCTAATTAAAAATTTTTGCTCTTCTTTCGACGAAGATGAGATGAGTATTCGCGGAAACGAAGCGCAATGCTTACGCTTCACTTTACATTGCACTTTAATTCACAGTCAAGTAAAATATAAATAATATTCAAAATAAGCCTTAGCATTTATTAAAAGAGATTTTTTAATGCCAACATTCTCAAAGTCACACACATATTATTCAAAATATTTTAATTTGCAAAACAATTTAATACTCGATTCGAAACAGAAACCTCTTATTTATTTATTTGTGAACACATACACAGCACAGAGCAGCAGATAAGTGCGCTAATTATTCGCTCCTGTGAGCATCGCGAGATCTTCTTTTCACTCCTTTTATTCTTTCTTTCGTGTACAAAACAAAAAAACGTGAACAAAAAGAAGGTCTCAACTTTTGCTGCCTTTCATTCGATTGCAAACACGCACAAATCAAAGCACACGTCAAACACACAAACCCAAGGATACAATTCTCTAAATTCTTATTTATTTCTAATTCATAAATATGAATGTAACTCAATTCAATGCATTTAAACTCAATACACTTTCTTATCGAAACTTATTAGCCTTCAAAATTTTTATCTTATTCTTATTCAAACAAAATCTAACTTCGATATCTTACTCAGAACCGCATCTCGAATGAAAGCAAAATTTAGGTCCGATTTATCAATGTACAATTAGGAGACATGCAAGAAGGAAGATAAACTAGTGATTCGAGGAAATATACAAAATTCGCCTCGATTTCATGTAATGCACTATTTCTGTGTCATTTATTCGATAACAAAGCCTTTTAAAGAAGCAAAATGCAAGCATAACGGTTTTACTATGGCATTTCCTGTTAGTTTGTACATTCTCATCTTTCGCTGAGAAAACGAGTATCTGTTCAAAGTTTACAGTAAATGTAATGCTTCATTTTTAGCGTAATTGCTTTCATTTTGATTTTGAAAAAATGGAAATGATAAAACAAAGCGACATAAGTACGTTCATTATTCTTAGCACATACTAACATTTGTTTGCAATAAAAATTGACATCGAAGGGGAGTAAACAAGGATTGGACAGGAAAAGAGTGGTGGCGAACGTTTAATGGGCACCGTCTGTCAGAAAGGACGAAGACACGAAAGAAGACACTTTGTGTGTGCGTAACAGCGATGAATGCACATCCATCTTGCCCATTAAAATGAACTTTTTCTCACAGTTATTATTTTTGTTTGCAAAAAAGTCATTTTTAAAATATTAAACTGTCTATGCAATTAAGATGCGGTTTCAGTATATTGTTTGTAACCTAATTAAACCTATTTTCAGGGAAAATCCGCACAAACGACGATTATTATTAACAACAAGCAACAATGATAATGATTACTTATGTGAAACGAATTTGAAAAGCTGTGCTCTTCATTTATCGTTATGAATAAAAATGAATGTTTGAGTGCGAGCAAAAAATGGTTTAACTAAACGCACACCAGTTTCATCATCGTTTGTTAAATAATAGAAAATTGTTAAAATTGTTTGCCCTAAATTGTGTTGAAAAGGAAATTTAATTTCGAAACGCGAACAAGCAACTAACTCGAAAATATTTTCACGAAAATTTCGTGGTTTGCGTTTTCTTTCATTCTTCTTTTTGGCAACTGACAACAAGTGAAAATTTCTTGAAATCAGACTCAATTTCGACGAGATTGCAAAGTGAAAAGCACATTTCAACATTTCTCACTCTCTTCTGGTTCTTTTTAATTTAGCCTCAATCGCTGTGAAGAGTGATAGAACAATAACTGTGAATCGAGAACAGGTAAAAGTGATTGAGAATCAAGGAATGAATGAAAGAAATGCATTGTCGCCGATAACAACCATTGCACAAGACGAAGACAAACGAAGAAATGATCGTCTTATTCGTGTTATGTTGCGTGGCTCTCTTCATTTCGATGTCAATTCGAAGTACACTCAATTTTATTGCTTTTTCTGGTTTTTCGTTTTGCAGCCGTCAATTTTGCTGCGCAATCATCGACTGCGAACCAGAATCGAGATCGAGACTCAAGAATTGTAGTTACTTGTAATACAGCACATAACGGTTTACGAGCGGATAATTTTTATCAAAAACCAATTCTCTATTTTTTCGTTTTCGTAATACTTGTGTACACTTTAATAAAAGAGGAGCGAAAGTGCAAAGCATCGAAAGTAAACATCGTTGACTGTTAATAGAAGACGATTACAAGGAATCAGGGATCAAAGCCAAGTACAACAACATATAAGGCATATAAAGAACGTAATGTTATTTTAGGGCGCATTTAAACAGTTGACTTTGGTGAACACGTCGCGATTGCGAAATATTTCACAGAGAAGGTATTTCACGGAAAGCAATGTTTGTAAAAAGGCGAGCAAAAAGTGAAGATGATCAGATTCTTGCGATGTCGTTTATTGCTGTGCACTGCATCGCTTCCGTGTGAAAGATTCGCTCAAATCTCGCGTTTCTTAAATGGATTCGCTCTCTTCTTTTCGGGCTCACAAAAAGCGGAGAAAAAATTACTTTCAAGAAGAAGGCGAAAAGAGAAGAAAATGAAAACGTTACACGTTTAAAGTCAAAAAGTCTTAAGAAAAGACATGCAATAAGAAGGAATCATGAAAAGAATAAAAACGCAAACGCATCGCAAAAAGGTCAACAAATAAGAAGAAGACGTGAGACATGTTCTCTCGGTTTTCACAAGAAAAGAGAAAGATTTCAGAGAAAAGATAATCGAATTTGCACAAATTTGCAATCGAAGATTGTGTTAAAAGCAGTGCACAACGTTTATTGACAACGCAAAATAACAACCAAATACTGATATTTATAACACCATTCTACATGATAATAACGCCGCATTTAAACGCGATTTGTAAACATTGCCTGCGAGAGACAAAGAAAATATTCTTGCTTCAAAAGAAGCGAAAACAGAATTTAAATTCGAAACAGAAATATTTCGCAGTCAACTCAACTGCAGTAAAATTTATTTCTTACGTTTTTGCGAGAAATAAAGAATAGACAATAAATGTGCAAAAAAGTTGCAGTAATACTCACTTTCACAGAATTGTATGAAGTCGATAGATATAAACAGTATTCCACACAGCTTATTCACAATGTTTGAGAATCGCACGAAACAACTGCTGAAATGAAAAAACCAAGTTTCAGTTTCATGTCAATCGTCGTGAAACATTATCGTTCGTCGTTGTTGCACTGTTTTCTTAACAAAAAATATCACTGTTTTCGAAGCGAAAGCCATTCACTTGTGTTCAATAGAAACACCGTGAAACGAATGAATGACAGTCGACGGCAAGAGCGATCGACTCGCAGATTCGCAGTGTCCGTCCCTCTCTGCGACTGCATTCAACTGCCGGCGTTTCTCTTTCAATTTCAAAAAGAGGTCCGAATTATTCGCAGCGTTATTTGAACAGAGCAATCGAACGCGAGGAAGAAGAGGCGAAAATGCAAAATTCGCTCGAAGCGGTCACACATTCGTTCGACTGTCGTCGGTGTGCACAAACTGTTCGCAACGCGTTCTAAACTAATCTTATACAAATAGAGGCCACAAATAAACCGATTTCGTTTTCAGAATCCCGACCAATTCTAAACAGAAGCCGTATACGCACTTTAAACTGAGAACAGTACCACTCTTTCAAACGATTCGCAATAAATTGTTCATCGAAAACAAAAGCGTTCAAACATTGCTTCACTTCAAACAGAAAAACGCAAAAGATTTATCCGAAAAGTGATGTCCTTCTTAACAAGACGAGAACCGATGTGTCCTGCTTTCACAACGCATCTGAATGTCTTTCTTTGTTCGACTGTTCAATGTATGCGTTTTAAAACTGAAGGAACGCAACAAAGTACACTGAAGTCCGACACGAAATGAATTGAATGCATGAATGTGATGTTTGTACTCATCTCACCTCAATCGTGAGTGCTGCACAGATTGTTGTTTATTGTTGTTACTCTTTCCTTCTCAAGCAAAGTCGTACGCAAGAAACATTCGTATGTGTATACATTTAATGACAACAGTTTGCATTCACTCAACGTAAGCATTCATTTTTTACGAAACTGTGCACTAATTACTCGTGTATTAAAAAACGTCGTCCAACAGTCAGTATTTCGAAATGAGTGCAATTGAAGAGAGAAAGAGGAGCGGAAAGCAATGAAATTCACAAATCCAGTGCCTGGTAAAGAATATACCAACTGCATACTCAACTCAACTGTGTTTTCATTAAAATAAATTGACCATTAAAACTGACAGTTTTCAAAAAAGGTTGCATTCAAACGATGCCAACGATGGCACTACGATGTTACGTTTGCGACTCATTCTCCGCTCGATAAGCATTTAAATACATCTACACATATACACATTCTCATAGAGAGATTACTACCAGCGAATTGAGTGCATTTCTTGTCAAAAGAAGGGTTCCTTTTTCATTCAGTGCATTTAGAAGAGGAAACTTTTTTAGGAGTAGACATTAACAGCGAAATTAGAAGCAATGAAACAACAAGAAGATGAGATAGACGTTCTAAATGTATGCATACATAGACAACGAAACGCATATAACGCACACCACTATTTACATGCGACGTTAATTAACGATATTTTAATTATCCATTTATTATTAAAATTGAAAGTAAATTACTCTTTGCGTTCATTTTTCAAGCCAACTGCATGTTAAGAGAACAGTTTACAGACTTAGTTAGTACTTCTTCTGCTTTCTAAACTGAAACATTTTTAAATGATAGCCGACATTCAATGTTAACATTGTACAGTCGTTGGGAATCGTACAGGAGGCAGCATTGCGTTCATCATTTACTTACTAACTATTCGTTTCTTAATTGCAGAGAAATGAAAAAATCGTTTCTCTTTCTAAACGCTTTGCTTTCTGTAGAAAAAAAAGAAGATCAATTAATCTGTTTGTCGGACCATTTCAAACGATTATGTAATAATGGCGAGAAGAGAGTCGAACACAAACAGCGACGCATATTAGTGTTCATTATTTAATATTTAAAGCGTTTAGAAAAAGAGGGCACAAAAACATTCGCCGCGCATCACATCAGCACTGTGTACATGTACACTGTACTGGATAACGTTTCGGTACGGACGGTAAATTCGTGACGTTTACTTTCAGACTGCATTCGTTTCGGCTCTTCGTTTCTTGTGAAACTGCAAAAACGAATTTTTTACGGTCAATTCTATATTAAAATGGCAGACTTGAAAACCCATCTCATCTCGTGGACCTAAATACTTCCCCGGTATTTCAGTAATTCATCGTAGTTTTGTTCTTGCTTCACATTTTGCAGTTGAAATACATATTTTTCGTTGAGAATATAAGCTTATTACAAGCATTGCGAACATGAATCCTTTCATTTCGATTGCAGTTTGTGCTTTGTGTTCAACGATAATCATTGCGCGAAAGAAACTAAAATTGAATCGCATTTTTGAGAGCAAAAAGAGATTCACAACGAGAACTGATCAAAATGGAGTACGATGATTACTTTCGTCCAAATACAATTCGTACAACGCAACACTTTCAATTGGTTCCTGTTCATTTCAGCTCAGCTTGTTTGGCAATCAATGTCCAACGCGTTGCCAACAAAACAGTGTTACCATTGAATGGAAAACAAGAAAATATAAATACATAACTTAATAACGTAACTATAATCAAAATGAATCGAATCTGGAATAAAAAATATTATTTCTTCAACACTTCAATTCGTCGTTCTAATTGACTTAATATCGATTTTCAGCTCAATAATCGAGCACTAAAATGTTGCATTAAATGTGATGACCATAAATCCGAAATGCAATCGTAGTTAGAAGACAAAAAGATTTAGTATGCTTGACGAGAAGTGTGAATGGCGAACAGTCGGACGACACGTGAGAAGAATAGCGAAATACATGTCCACTCAAATAAGGGTGTGTATGTGTGTATGAGTTGAGATCAGTATTACCGAAAGCATGTATCGCATCGAGATGTTTAATCGTAAAAGGCTATTACGTAAACGAAAACGTAGAACGATCACCTTAAATTGTTGCCCATACAATCCTGGGGCGGAGATTAGGTGCTTTCCACGCAATGCTTATATCCAAACTGTGTACTCTTAAATATTTCTCTAAAGACGTGTTTTTCTGGTACAGCAGACATCGAGAAAGCTAGGCAATGAAAAGCCTCTACAATTCTAAAGCCTAGCAATTCAAAGCGTACACCAAAAGTAATTTTCTAATTTCGTTACGTAAAAAACGCATCGATATCGAAGGTAATGAATGCTTCCTCTTGTGTCTGCAGCACGACATACACTTCAATAGCGAAACTTTTTCTATACTCGTTCATTGTGCACCCTTTCATTTTGCATGTTTTACGCAACAACAAAATTAATAATCGCTCATATTTTTTGCACCATACAGCAAATGTCTCCCTTTCTGGAAAAGTGTGTATGTGTGTGTTCTAAGCACACATGTATCTCCCGTTTCCATTTCCATTGAAAAACAGTGTAAATTTGTAATATTTTCGTTGCATTCAAAAAGAAAAGATCAGTCAAACACGAAGTCACAACAAAGATAATTGAAAAACGCGAGATTGTCATTCGTTCGAATCATTTCTCTTTCTAATTACTAAAAGCGCCGAAAAATTATAATATCAACGTACGCACACACTCACACGTATGATTCAAATTTCTAGGAATAATTAACGCACCGTTTTGCGTGTGAAACTGTTGCCATTCGAAATGAAGAAAGAGACGAGAAAGAAATGAATAAGAAAAGTTAAAGGTTAAAACATATCATGAAGAAGAAGAAGCAGCAAAAACAATTGCGAACCTTGAGCTGTAATTGAAAATGAGTGCTCCTAAAAAAAGTTAAGAGGTTGGGACGCGAAACAGAGATGCATCGTGTTCGCCCAGCTGCTCTTAATTACGCACACATTTGAATAAAATAAGAAAAGAAAAGCAAAAACGTACTGAATTCGCAAAACACTGCTGCTCAATAGATGAATGCAAATTGTTTAGAACGCAAAATGATCGGGTGTGTACCTAAACGCATAACAACAGATCAATGCGCGTACCTGCAAAATGGCCATTTTAACCGTCGAATTATGATCCGCAAATTATACAATTCACCGCAAAAAAGAATTAAGCATACGTGCAAAATTCGCTCATTGAATGCGAGTACAGTGACGAGTGATAAACACAAAATGCTGTGATTACATTTCACACACACAACACAAAGCGAATGCTTACAAATCACAATTTGTCTTTGTTGTGAATGCATTATACATAACATTTGGTCGTCGATATTTGTGTGCGAATACAGAACACGATCACACCTAAACAGTCTCCATTGAATACGATTGCTTACATACGATGTACACTGTTGTGTGTTACACTTTTCTCACCGTTTCTCTTCAATTCGCTTCAATTCTTAAATCGTTAATTAAATGTGCGCACGTTTCGCTCTTTGTTTGCCGAAAGTTAACAGGAAGCGAACGAAGAATCGGATAGCATTCAAAACAGAAGAAGAAGACGCAAATTGGTACTCAAATAGTTTCTTTGTTCTTCGGAACAAAAAGTAACACATTTCGACGTTCTTTGCGACTAATGAATGTGTGCGGTGCTCTTCGAGGCACTGCAAACTCGCGTTTCGGTGGCTTAATTGCTACGCATAACTCTTCATTTTTCTGTTTAAAAAATGTTTGCGCTTTAATAATGCAAGTGAAAAGAGAGACGAAAGCAGCACAAACTCAGAGACACAATTATTCGTAGTTACAAAGCAAAGAAGCAATTCGATTGCGACAACATCGACATCACAGCGTCTCACGTTTCAGTGACAGTGTTGCGCCATTTCTCTCATCTCATCTCAACATTCAAGATGAATACGTACAAAGAAATGCTTCGGTTTCCGACAGGTTTATACACACATCAATTCGGCAATTCAGAGCATTTTGTACATTCGGTGGTCGTTGACCGTTTCCATTGATCCTCGTGCCTCATTACGTTGAATAGTTACGGGAGTGTAGTCTGTGCATCTCATGTTTTGCTTACAGCCTTTACTTTGATACGCATCGTTCCGAAACTACAAACAACAAGACCAGAGATGCACAATGTCGATATCAGAGAACACACACGAGAAGAACACAACAAACAGCCGATTTTATCCTCAAATAGCGATATAACCAAGTCTCGAAATACAAGTGCCTTGGATTAAGCGTAGTATTCGCGGTTCTTAAAACAAAGAGATTGCATCGAGAAGTGTAACATCCTCCGTAAACTGATACCAAACAGTCGAGCAAACATTAGACGTGGGCTTCACGGACACTGGTCAATATTCAGCGCACATAAACACCATTATTTTGCTCTTTAAACCTTTTACTTCAAAGCCAGTGTCGCAATCAAAGTTAATAAACAGCGCATTTCATTTCCTTAATACGTTTTTATCGCAAATTCATCTCAAACTGCAAGCAATTGTTTCTTTGTTAGCCTGCAAAATCTCATCTCGAACAGTATTCACTGTTTAATTGTTTGTTTCATTCGTTTTTTTGCAATAATTTCACCGTGTGTCTCGATTAAATAACTTCATTAAAGTTCATTCACAAAAGGGCCGTAAAAAGGTCGCCGAAAACATTAGCGATGTTGTAATAGACAGAATACACACGAAAGCGTTGCGTTGCATTCAAAAGCGATGCTATAACGACCAGCAAACTAATTGTTATTAACGAACACCGAGTGCACAGGCTGAACGTATTCTAACTTTAACTACTACAATGATGTATATTCACTGAAAATGGATCGTTTTGCAGTGTAAACAATTTACGACACTACAAACACTGCATTCGAAGCGAGTGTTTGCATTCATTTTCTCAATAATAAAAAGCAGAATAGAAGATGCGAAATATCGCCGTATCCCACAAGTTACATTAAAGTGACAAATATGTTTTTTAAGGCAATTAAATATTAAAATGGAACACTTGCAGTGAGTACAGTATTGTCTGAATACGAAAACCAAAAAAGGACCTAAATTGAAAGCCGGTATTTCGCAGTTTGTAAAAATCGAAAATCCGAATTTATTACACAAAAGGAGGCAATGAAATGAATACACTTTTGTATGCATGTGTTTTTTCGCATTCAAGCATCGCGAGAACATACATAGATTAGAACAGCGAGCAGTGAATGCGAATATTGTAATGTACAAATACACACCAGTGTTATGTGTGCTGCGGGGATACATTTTGGTCGCGTTACGTACAATGAAACGATACCTATTTACAAATTCAATTCTTTTCAGCACTTATTAAACATAGCATGTGTACATGTGTGTACGTATTGAATTCCATGCAGACACAAATAGAAAATAATGTGTTTAAAGCTCGCTTCACTCAAACACAGCGCAATGAAAGAGATTTGCGAAGAGTGAAAAAGATTCTTGGTGAAGATTGTCGAAGATCGGTAACAATGACGATAAAAGTATACAAAAGGTAAGAATGGTTACTGCTGCGTCGAGGCGCAGCAGCATTCATTTCAACGTTTCGTATATGTTTCAAATAAAACTCGAATTAAGAAACAAGTAGCGACATATGTTAAACCAAGACAGCGTATATTCATTCAAATGTGCGCTCTTTCGCCTCAAGAAGCGAGAACTGAAAGAAGAACGCAAACCAAAAAGAACTCGAGAAACATATGTGAGCCCCTCGTCTATAACACGAGTAGCCTTGTTAGCCGTGGTGTGTCTACCACTGTAATCTTGCAAACGTGGGTATTGTCAAAATTTTTGTGTCCAATTCAATGGGCCGGCGATTTGTGTTTGAAAAGAGATGCGAAAAGTTTTTGCTCCGCGAATCGCATGAAATAGTTTCGTGTCTCATCTTACAAATGGTTGCACGAAAAGTGCATTGCAATACGAAAACGAGCATGCTAAGTGCACAATGCGTAAGGGTCGCGTTTTCTGGTCGTTTTACGGACAAAGACCATTGAACATTAAAATACAGCGATGAGGCGACGGTAAAGAAAGTGTACAGCGTTCGCTGTTCACAAATAACGAACAATACATAAGTATAGATGTCGAAACTGGTGAAATGAATTGCAGTGCGATGTATAATTTATTTCGGAGAAAAAGGAAGTGAACCGACTGCGCCGACACACACCGAGTAATTCCACGACCCGAAATGAACATACGCTTTCCATCAGGTTACCGGCTATTGATGAAATGCACGCACACCTATGTGTCCTTTTTTCTCTTTCTCTGTGTTCTCGTATTTCGAATACAATGAAAGGTGACTTCGAATACGAGTGCACGAAATGCACAACAACTGTGCATAACGTGTACGACACGTAGTAAAATGTACGCTTCATTCGGCAATTCGAATTTCTTTGTAAAGCTGTAAGTTCTGAAAAACTCTTTTATGGAAACTCATTTACGCGTTCAAATCGGTCGCATAAAAAGTTAATTCGTTACAAAAACAGCAACAACAGAAACGTCTTCAGATGCTTTTCGATAAGCAGAAGTGTGTCGAAATAAGCAATAGCACTGTTTTCTATATAAGTAGACACACATCATTTTCGAGTGTATTCACGAAGAGAAAATGGTGGATAATTTGGAACTAATGCGTGTGTGTGTCAAATTGGACGGTTTATTAAAGTCGTGTAAAATGCACGACAAAATGGCTCACAACTTCTTAACGTCTCTTAGCGTTTCGCGAAATATTAAAAACGATGCAATCGACTGGCGAATACAAAAAAGCAAACAGTTACCGACTAATTGCCTGGGTTTGAACATCAATTTATCTTTTTTTATATCCCATTCATTCCTCCTCTTCGACTAAGCAAAAACATCTGCAGCAACAATTTTCGGTATTTCGGCGGTGCGGTTCGCAGATGCATCAATTTCGATGGCGAAACCTCACACACAACTTACAATACTAGATAGCCAGGCTGTTCAATGGCATACAAGTTCGTTCGCAACATATATCTAGCTTAAAGTTGAGAGCTTCCTCCCGACTAATGAGTGATAATGAGTGCAACCAAACTCTCGGTACGATCAGTTTGCCCAGTCCCATCGACCGTCAACGGAGTGTTTAGTTTCACAAAACGTTATTTACGCGTCGACACAACAGCTCAGGCCACACAGTCAACACCATACACACACATAGAACATTCCTTCGTTTTTTATCCATCATCACGACTACTCGCGGTTAGCATTCACCGAGAATCAGACAATAACATTGCATTCGCATTGCCTTGCAGTTAACTTATCGTTTCATTGCTATTCTTCGGAGGTTCACAATAAAAGTGAACGCAATTAAACTAAATTATGGTGTTTCGCTTTCTTTGAGCACTGTTAAAATACATAAATTTCATTGAAAATATATTTATGCCATACTTGTGCGTCGACGTTTACAATTCAAATAATTTAAAATAATTCTCAAAAAGTGCAGCATATCAATGTGAATGCAGAATTTTTTCGCCAACACGCAAACATAGAAAAAGAGACAGAGAATAATATAATATACGAATAGCATTGAAAATATATTTTATAAGCAACTGCAACCAGATGCAATTTTTTATTATTTAAGACCATTGTTCGCTGGAGAACAAGGCATTCAATTTACTGATTAAAAAACTTTTTTCTTTTACTTTTACTTAGCCGATCGCGAATGCAGTGAATCGACATTAATATTACAGAGAGATTAATAAAGAACAAACTCACTGTGATCTCTCTGTGAAATATATATATCTATGTGTATTTTTCACGAACAATACCAGCAAAGCATAGTAAGTAACAAGAAACATTGGCGAAACGCAGCATCTAACGTTATTAGTTATATTTAATGTTCGTCCATTTAGAATGCGAGTGTAACACACAGAATATAGCCGACATATATCAACATGTTATATAAAATATTATTCCATATTTCGAAAACATATTTTCTTCTATTTTCGCACACCTTTTCCTTTTCAACGCAATTCTCAGTGAAAAATGTATTCACTTAAATAACAAAAAACAAAACAATATCAAACAAGCAAACAAACAAACGCTATGTGTACAGTCGCGAAAATTTAATAAATAAAAGTGCACAAAACATATATATTCGCACATCATCATGTCGAACAAATGCGCAACACATTGTAAAAGCAAATCTTTATATTAGATTTTATTTTCACTGCCGTTTTATTGTTGTTTACAACGAAAATATGAATAATAATAAAATAATAAAGTAAAAGCAAAAATTTGTTATTCGCGAGAGAAACGCGAAAAAATGTAAAAACTAAAGACTAAGCAGTAAGGACTAAAGAATTTAAGTACCCAATAAAATTACAGGTATTCAAAGTTGCAGCAACCAGCAAGTACAGAGAAATATGCATATTCAGTTGTCTAAATTCTTGCAAAACTGTTTTTGTTATTTTTTCGTCGTCGTTGCCTTCGAAATAAAATATGGAAATGTTTAGGTTGCCAATCGCGCCGGCAATTGCAATAGGATTTAAATAAGTAGACTTACAGTATATCCAGTATTCTAGCGTACTTACTGCGCACTAATACTCAATATTTAGTATGCTTCTCATTCGCAACGCAGAATCTTAGAAGAAAAGCTTATAATTGTACGTCTGTTACTCGTGAAATGCGTGTGAAGGGTCAGTGTTGGTGAAAATAGACAACAGCCAACGAACGAATGAATATTTTGAACGGCCGTAAAAATCGTAAAGCGATTTCGGGTTACTTTCGGGTACAACCCTTAAAGAAGGTAACAATGAATATAATTCGAGTGAGTACCAATACTCTGGCTATTCATTTAAGGGAACACTAAAGTGACACTCGAATAATAACCCTTTTAGCAGTCGAATTATGGTCACTTGATTCTCTGTCTTACTGCTTCGCACTCAAACTTTGTTACTTTTCATCATGCTTAAAAAGGGCTGTAAAAATAAAAGCGTGCAACAAAGCTGCCAAAAGTGCAACAAATAGTCGCAACAGTCAGCCTACCTATGTACCTATATACATTCGTACTTTGTTACACTCTGTGCCAATGGTGTCAATCAAAGTTTATTGTACCTCTCGGAACGAATCTCACTTCACCTTATTTTCTTAAATATGCCATTGTTGCCAATTCACAAAGGTGGCGGAAATTGGAAATTTGTGAAATAAGATTTGTCAAAAATTGTCTGTATGTGACAAACAAAGAAAGACTGGAAACGTATCATACAGTATCTATTGTAAAGGTAATCGTCGGTGTTTATGAAAGCACAGCAGAACAGCAGGTTTATAGACAACATTCGTTCGCAATGCAACTTTAATGACTGGTAATCAGTGAAAAAATACAAGACGACCGATAAATCGCGGCATCAACAAACAAAAAAGCAAAGTTTCAGCTCTCTTCTGATATTCACATGCTAGATATAAACTGTGAAAAAAGTTTCCTTCCAATGTACACGTACACACGACTTATATTAGGTCCAATTTTGTAATTTTTGTCTACGGAGAAAAACTTGTATAATAGGTAAGCCGCATACTTAAGCGGAGAAAAAATTTCCATTCAGCGTTACTAAACATCTCACCAAATAAGGAGATAGAGGTTAAAAATTTTAATTCTAATTTTAATTAAAATCTCGGTGTATTTTGTTTTTCTGCCGTCAACGTCTTGAGGAGAGTATACAAAAATGTACAAAAGTATGTAACAGTGAATGCCATAGTACCATGCCCTTAGGTAACATTTACGAAGTTATACAGAGTAGAAGTGAAACTCTCCCCGTTGAAGTCCCGTCTTCGAAATGCATAAAACATTACTTTATGACTTTTAAACGCATTTCATTGGTTTGTAATATTTTCGCTGAGCGTCTGTCCGCATTCGCTTTAAATTGCCGGAACCGTAAATTTTTAATAAAAAATAACCGCATCTTTGCGCCTCAGGTAGGCATGATCGAGAAATATGATACAAGTTCAGAATAGATCAGAATTTCCGATCGGTTCTAATGTATACCAAAAGTATGAGATATCGATATTAGAATTTCGAATCTCGGCATTCCTTTGAAATAAATTCGAAAAGTGGACACAAAATTGATTATCAGAGAAGTATCGAGAGTGTTCACAAAGGAAGAACCCATGGCATTCATTTTGCCCACAATGGATTCGTTTAAACCGGAATCTGTTTGCAATTGAGTCTTTGAATTAAGAAAGTAACTGTTCCAAGACACACTATTCTGAGTGACATGTGTTAAGCGATCGCAGTTCGTTTCTACGAATGTTTTTCTCATAAAAATAGATTCAAAGAAATATTTGAAAAGAACCCATATTGTGAAAAGTAATAAGGGGCGCAAAACATGTGTCCATTTCCACTGCGTTCACAAATTTTCACAATTTCACTCGAACGGCGTAAACGCAAACATATTTGAATACACACGAAAAGTGGGGAAAAAATGTGTTCAAAGTTTGCTGGGAAAAGTGGCCTCTGTTTGCGAAGATAGCGCTTATGTGCTCACATTGAAACTGGCTTAAGGTTTGCCTTTTGCTTCGCATCGCAACTAATGACTGGTAATCAGTGCAACAACAAGAATACAAGAGGACAGATAAATCGCTGCTTCAATAAACAAAACTCACCGTTGCTGCTGATATTAACATATATTCCGTTCTCACAGTCCACACACAATCTTGATTGACACACAAGTATCGAAAGAGTATTATTTCATAAAAAAGTCGTTGCATTCATCGAGAATCCAAAATGCACTTGTGATCGCGTTCTATAGAAAAGTTGACAGCGATTAGCGTTGCTTCTTTGCACACATTATAAACAGTTGCAATAAATGTGACCGCGAATGCGGCGATTGTGAAGTTATAACAATAGAGTAATGGTCGTTCAATCGTAATCTCAACGGTAAGCACACAGTTCGTCGTTCGTTCTTCGTTCAACTGCTTCACGCAGCAAAACACAAGACACAAGTGAACTGTTCGCAGTCCGCGCTCGGAATGTAAAGGCGAGTCAATGTTGCCTTTCGTCGAGCAGTTCAACTCTGAACAACGCTTGCAGTGCGCTTTGCGTTCATTGGTCACAACGTAAGCGTTACGAAACGAGTCTGCGTTGCGAACAGCGACATCTTTGCTCAATATGTGTTCACTTTATTTAATTCGATGCACTTGCATTCGTCCGCATCCTTTTCAAGTTCGCAAAGAAAAAAATATTTTTGTTAATTATTCTTCATCTTTTGCAGCGCGCTTTGTATGCGCAATGCTTTTGGAAATAATTAAAATTCGACTCGTAAATGTGTGTGTGTGTGCGTTCTCCTCTTTTGTCTTTATTGTATTCGTTGTTAATTAATTCATTAAAAAGTGCGTTCACACAGACACACAAAAAAGCAACATTTTTCTGCTCAATTCAATTTTTCGTTAAAACGAAACACACATTTTTTGTGTGAAAAAAATTCTTCTCTAAAAGCGAACGATAATAATAATGAAAATTCAACGAGCACACATACGTTGTTGATTATAATATCCGTTTGTCTGCGTAACAAATTCGAAAATAAGAGGTGCAAGCGAGTCGAGTCCTATAAATAATATTTTACAACAAAAGCAGCGGCGAAACAATGATAATTTATAAGCCATTGGTTTAGCAGTGAATTTTTGTAATCGCTGTGAAGTGTTAAATCATTTCTTAGTTGTTCACTAAGAAATAATTATATATTAATAAACGACTGTTGCACTTGTTTTCGCATAAGAAAAAAATCGCCGCTTTTCGACATGCACAAAAGGTAGCAATGAGAAATATTTCCTGAACACCACTTTTCGTGTAAAAATGATTCGAAACACGCAAAACGCAAGAATGAGATGATGAGAGAAGATTGAAAGCAAAACTGCGTTTTTATTGTGCAAATGGTGTCTTTTAATATTATTCAACAACAATAACAACGCTGCAACAGCAATGCGAGTAGCAGAGTCGACATTATGTTATGTATTTTCTGCTTATTCGTATTCGTTTCAAATATGAAAGCAAAGATGGAAAGTGAAGTGAAGCTAACCAAGAGAAAATTATGATTTTCATGACAGCCTTTTCACCCAATGTTACTTTGCCACGAAATGTACTCAAAAGCAAGCAAAACATTAGTTGCACATAAGATAGATAAAAACGTAAACGTAAAAGCAAAGCAGCGGTGAAACGAAGTTACGATTGCAGAGACGGTCGCAGTAGCGACGAGTGATGAATGCCCATCGAACAGCGAGGCAGCCTGTTTTTTCGCTAATAATTCAACTATAAATATAAGTTTGAATTTTGCTCGTATTTTACATGGTTCTAACACCGGTCTTATTGAACATTTGTTAAGTTATTAGCGAAGCGCATTAAATTTTCTTGTTATCCTTTTCATCCTTTTTCAATCCTGTTTTCGGTTTTCAAAAGATGCAAATTGACAATCATTAATGGATTATTGTCTGCCAGCTTTCGCTGCGCAATTTGTATGCGACTTAAAATTATACGTAAAAGAATAAGAAATAAAGGAATAATAACAATATATAGTACTTATACATATTATACGTTATGATTACTATTGTTTCACTTTTACATTGCAAAACTGAAATTTGCGTGCTTCGATCGATAATCACACTCTTAACGCAATTTTTGCTCTCATTTTTTGTCAATCATTTTTTTCTACTTTCGAAAAGCGAAATGCAACGAAATGTTTTTAATGAAGCTATCAAGAGACACTTTATGACTTTGTGTCCCATTTTGTTACAAACAACACTCGCTGTCTGTTCGTCGTTCGTCGAAAGATTCTCGCTCTGTTTTCTCTGTAAACGCAATTATTCTCATTGCTTTTTACTTTTCATTCATTTTACTTTTCATCGCAAATTAAACGAATGCATATATATGTATGTTATCTAAGTACACTATTCGCTCGACAACAACAATAACAGATCAATACTGGAAATACAACAATAGTTGTTGCATTGCATTGTGTTGCATCTTCAAATATTTCTCCGCTGATTTTTCATCGTTATCATTTGACGAAAGTAAAAGTCAACGAAAGTGTTTTCATTGCAAAACAGTTTCTTTTGCTATCATTCGACGTTTCCTTCTCGAAAGCTGATTTCTTTACTCTTATTCTCTTTGTTTTTCTTATTTTTTAGCGATATTTGTTACGAAACAAAAGAGTAGACAAAATATAAGTAAAGAAGACAGGAAAAGAAGAAGAAGAAGCAAAAGTAACAAACAAAAAATTGAGTCTACAGTAACACAAAGAGAAATATGATTTTAGAAAAAGTAAACGAGAAACAAAAAACAGTAACGTTTAGAAAAGCAGATGATTGTGACAAGTAAACAATATACAATTCTATCTTGTGCAACACATAACTATTTTTTGTTTCTCCAATATACAGACTTGGACATAAAAAGCCAAACATTGCCTTTTGCAACCTAAAACCCATGATTGCAAACTAAAAGAAATACGAACAGAATTTATTTCCAAAAGTGTATCTCGATCACCACATTCAATGTTATTATTATTGCACATCTCTTTCAAAGCAAATTGAATAAATTAAAACTCAACAATTCTTACTCGTTTTCAATGGAAGAGCAACAATTAAGAGAAGTAGTTGATTGAAGAAACAAAAGGACCAAGTTTTAAGTTCTAAGAAAAGTTTAGTAACGCGTGCAGCACTTGTCAATATATTAAAGATGGCAATCTTTACAACGTCTCTTTTCGACTTATTTTTCCACTGAAAATTAGTCGAAAGAAAAGTTTGTTTTTAAAGAAAAGTGCAAATCTGTAAAAAGAGACTCGACTTTATGTGTTCAAGACAAGAGCAAAAATATAATTTTTCAAACAAAAAACAAGACTACGATCAATTTTGTGGTGAACTGCATTTTGCATTGCATTTACTTCACTACTTCTTTATTCGTATGTATCGCATTTTTACAGGTAAAGATAATTCTTCGAAAATAAAAATCGTTATACAGCGAATACAAATATGAATGTGAAGTGAATGCGAACATCGCTTTCAGCGAAATAAACAAACAGTAAACACATTCGATTTGCGACTAGACAAGTAATTTAAACGCAACGTTTTACAAATTACAGCAACAGCCAAAAACAATGCTTACAGCGAAACTATTCGAAGCACTTGAAAAACGTAAATTCGTAAATACGTTAAATTTGTAATCGTAACAGGGCAACACTTGGATCGCTGGACACTCATTCATCACTCGTAACATGGAAATGGAAACGTTGCAAACATCGTATATAATCGCACACTGTGAGACAATTATAACAGCAAACATTCGAATGCATCCAATAATAACGTGTATCCTGCTCACTGGACATTTATTGAAAGCTCTGTTTATCTTTATTTGCTTTAAAAGCGATTAAAAATAAGAAATGAAATAAAATAAATTGCAAACGCAATATACGATCGATTTTCTTGTTGTGTGTTCAGTCTTCATTGTTATGTAATTCGCAATTGAAGAATAGCCGAAACGCAGGCAAATAAAAGACATTCTACTCATTCGATTCGCTGTTATTCACACAAACAGTGCACACTTACGATTACTTATACACGAAAAAGCAATAAAATATATCTTCGATTGCGCTTTAAATCAGTAAACATTCAGTGCACAATTAATCGACCGGAGTTTGCATCGACAACCAAAATTCTCTTTGATTTCGAATGTTTGCTTGCCGTTAATCAATGAAAAAAGTGCAGCGAAACAGAGAAGTGCGTCACAAAGAACTGTACAACTGTGTACTCATATAACGTAATCGATATCGCGAATCGCGATGTAACCGTCGTAGTCGTTGTCGACGACGTTAGCGTAGCTTCGTCTCGCGTTTTTCAATACCTCTGCGAAACAGCGATGCATCTATTGTAACTCATTGTTTACGCCATTGTTTACGAACTAACAGTGTGTTACTGGAAAGCACCGTTTTCGCAGAGGCAACTTCTAACGCAGTTCTAGGACAATAAATCGCAACTGTTTCACACCGACGACAGCCGTGTTACTCGAGAATCGGTCGCAAGTGAACCGTTCACTAATAAATAGCGGCGAGCAACATACACACATTTCTCTCCCAATGTATGTGTGTACAGTTTGCTAGCAGTGTGTGCCCTCACATTCTATTCCTTTTTAAAGCATCGCAAAGCGAAACTGAAGACCAACTGCATCTCGAATCTTGAACACACACATACAGTTACGATCGAAAAGTTGTGTCGTTCTCCGTCAATTTTAACATTTGTGTACATGGCAAAAGTGATGCAGATCCGCACAACTATTATCGAAACTGTACATATGTTATATTGAAGGATGCGAAATGTGCGCCAGTTATTCGGGGTTCAAATTGTGTGTACCGAAAAGCTAAGTGCAAAACGCCAAGTTTTAAGTGATTTTTTCTGTTTGATTTTTATTTTTTCGATGTGAAAAATGAAATGAAAAAGTTTAATTTTCAATAGAATACACGATGAACATGAAAATTTCGTTTCGTATTCAAAAACGTTTCTCATTTATGTTTCATTTCATATTTGAAACGATAAAAGAAACGTTGAAAAAGAGAAAGTAATGCACTTGGTTGTCTGGTCTTTGAACTGGTCGCACATTGCACATTGCATGTGTAAAGGTAGTGTAAAGGAGATACTGTGTTGTTCGCCGCTCTTCATTCATTCATTCATTCACATTGCGCCTTCAACAGCAATAGTAACAGCAACACTTGTACATCGAATTAATGGTGCATTCTTTGAAAAAAGCGAAGCTAAGTGCACACATATCGCGATACGGATTATAAACGCGGACATTTTTTCGCACTTTCTCGTCTAGCGATGAAAAATTAATGTTTGCTTTCGCGATTTAAAAGCATTCGACGCAATTTCACTCTCATACACACTTCTTTTCTCTCTCTAGTTACACATTATATTCGTCGCTTTGTTTGCCGTATATTTAAAGTAAAGGCAGCAATCAAAATGAATCAGGGAGAAATGGACGTCGAATGAATGTGTGTGTATGTATGTATGTACATGTCGCTACGCACACTTGACTTGTCAATCGCTGCGAATCTAAATATGCAATATTATTAAAATGAATACTGTGTGTATTATGATGCAATCATGTACACTCACTGCTCGGTACTTAGATACAATTAGAGTGCTCGAAAATCGTCGTCGTTTCGTCGAACCGTAACCATAACACATTAAATGTATTCTCAAAAAAGTGAACTCACTGTATTCTCTACATTACAATATTACGCTTTCAATACAAGTACAAAAATAAAAATGCGTTGCATTACTTGAAAGAATAGTGTGGTAATAATCGTTTTTTATATAAATTTGGCTTAAATAGATGTGCATTGCTATTAAAATGCACTGATCGTTGTTTCGCTACATTTTTAGATCACACGAATCGACGACTGAGCAATTCAGCAACTCAACAATTCACGTATTAGAATAGACGTTAGTTCACGTAGTCAGT
>NCKV01000014.1:0-39265 GCA_003675905.2 Leptotrombidium deliense
CTCGCCAGTCAGGTGTCTATGGAAACAAGTGTGCCTCAGTCTCCTTTTCTCCTGCAGCATCCACTGCGACACGACGAGAGCAAAAAGTAACAAAAATATTCTACAGCTACAAAGTAGCTGCATGTGTATATCTAGCGCTTAGGGAACATTTTCTATTTTTACAACATTTCTTGGAATTGCAAAAAAGCGGAGAACGCGAAAGTCGGACAACAAATTCACCAGTAAAATGTTTGCCTTTAAAACGTTATTTAGGCACACATCGCATCCGAAGAGGCGTACAACGAATAGCAACATTGCAACTTGCAATGCATCGCGATTGCATAGTAAAGTTTGATGCACAGAGAACAATGTTCGCACCGCGATTGTAAAGCATTGGTATTCCAGTCGTTGTATGCAATGGCTGAGAGGAAAATGCAATAAATGTGTTACACTGCAAGGTTACACAATTTCAATGAAAAGCACTTCACTTTTATTTTGTCAAACTGTATATAAAAGAAAATTTTTGCTCAAACGCATGCAGTTCACTTTCACCACTTTTTTGAATCGATTTCCATTTGTGAAGAAACAGTATTCATTGAAATTGCAGCTCTATTTGAGGCCACTTTAAATGGCTTTCAATGCAAAGCGAATCGTTTTCGTTGCATTTTAATAGATATTTACCTAAACTTTTCCATTCAAACAGGCTAGCAAATCAAATCGTATCTCATTTCAGTGAAGTTTCGCTTTTTATTTTCGTTTTTCGAAAGAATATTTAACTTTGGATTCACTTTCAAAAAAGTCTTGATTTGATTGCAGGCGAATAAAAAGCGTATTCAGGAAAGGAGAGCAGAGAGCATTCACTTCAATTACTGTGATCAATGCATCGAGATGTGTGTGTGTGCAGTCAAAGATGCGCTTTATTTACATGCCATACAAAGTGCAACGCTGATGTAGCTGCACATCTCTGATCATTCGCCGACAATGCATCAGTACAGTCGAACGCTCAATTTTAATTGATTCTCATCTCTCTTTCATCGCAGTGATCAACATTGAAAAGCGAACCTTCGACAATAAAAAACGTTGCATTTCAAATGCATGTTTACAATGATCATCATTCGCTTTTACGTATTTGCGAACGAATTTTAATCGTTAATTTGAAGGCACTTAAAAGAGTGATGTTCACTGAACTCTTGTTTCTCTCGCATCACTCGTCGCAATTCGCTAAAAGTGTCACATTTTTAGTGGACGTCAACAAAAAACAGAGAACACAGTGAGTTACAGAGAGCAAACTTTTTTTGTTGAAAAGAAATGTAAAATATTTTTTGAACAGTGAAATATTAGTTTAAATTCGAAATGTGAGTGAAGTGCAGCATGCTGCATTTTGCCTGATCACAGAGGCGTACTGTTACAGTTGAAAGTGTTTACTCGACTAGCAAAATACGTCTTCTGACGGCCTCATTAAAAACGTACACTCGCCAAGGAACACAATTTTTCTTCGGCAAAAAAAGTTCTCATTTCTTTGTTCAGCCGAGAAAATGCGTTGTAATATTTTTATATATCGTTTGAAATACGCGTACTGATTGTGTACCGAAATAACACTCGTTACACACAATATATATTATATAAAACTTATGTATTTTATAAGAAAACTTTTGTATGGAAAAAATTGGTTCAACGAAAAAGTTGTAAGCACATTTCGCATGTTTTGCTCTCTGTTCGCATCACTCTTCACTTTGCCTTCTTTTTTGTACGCAAAAAGCATTTATGCTCTTAAATAGGTTCGTTTCTGGTTCGTTTACTGCAAAATGAATGGTAACAAAGATCTTTTAACTGTTTACCGTTTTCGGTGCTAAAAAGTGGTGCAAAACAGTGCGAGACATACAGAGAACAACAGCGAATGATGATTAACAACAACGATGCAGTGAAACCATTTTTAGGTTAACTAGTCGCTGCAAATGTTCTCTGTGTTCATTGTGTGTCCGTTTTTGGAAACAACACTTTTTCAACTTGACCAATACAGAGACGAACAAACTGCACAACATAAACTTTTGTTTCAAAGTGCATCCTTCGCAAAAAACGCGAAGCAAACGATTGAGACGATTATTTAACACTTTATGTACACTACATTAACAATGGTTACATTTTACTCTTCTCTGCTTTGTTTTCAATGGATTTAAAAACATTTTTCCAAAATGGAGTCGAAAATGGAAAAGAAGAGAAGAAGATTTTTGAAACACCATTTTTATCATTTCGTTTCCGCGGACCGCAAAAAAGTAATGGAAAAGAAAAAATTGAATTTAAAAGACATACTTTTCAGATAAATTTTAGCAGGACTGAATTTCAAAAACTTCACTCTTCTCGTTCATTTCTAAAATCGATTTTTTTCTTTGAATTATTCGTTCTTAAATTTCGTTGTAATTTCAAATTTTTAGAACATATTTTCGATAAATTACATTTACTTTCTGTAAAGTAAATCTTTTTTCGATTACATTTCGCTTTTGAATTGAGAAACGCGAATATTATTAACAAAGTGATGTAATATTGAATATCAGTAATGAAATTGTCGCTCGAATATTGAATGGTTTTAGTGAAAAGTGCGCTCTAGCTGAACCTTGCCTCGTGTCCGTAAAGACCGGTGAACTTTTCTACGGACGACTCAATGACTTCCTTCCTAACGTTTTTTAGCGCTACATTTATTATATCACACAAAATATATATCAAGCAAATCTCATTTCTAAAAATTGCGCGCAAAGTTCTCACTCATATCAGTGTTGATAAAAATAAAGTTGCAGTTTACATCTCGAATAGATCTGCGAAAATGAATTCGCAAAGCAAAGCAAACAAACAAACATTCATCGTAACTGTAACGCGAATATTAATGGACACAGTGCGTAATTAAATTTGCAAAAACTTGTATTCATGTAACAATGAGAGACGAATGAATGTAATTTACTGATGTTCTCTGTGTTATGTGTATATGTGTGTGTACTCAAAGAATCACATCACTGCAAACCGTGAAATATATGCGATTACGAGAAGTGAAGTGATGGAATAAAGAGTGTACACATAATATAAAGCGTTGGACATAAAAATGAGCACATCTGCATCAATTTCAGCATCAGCATCAATGGTGAAGAGTGATGCATTTTTATATCCCAAATTGTACGCACATACACAAAGATAATGCAGTGGATGTGATTTACAAAAATTTGTTTCGCATTACAAGAGTAAGAATACAAAGAATATAATAACAATAATAATAATATTGGTTCGCTGTGCGTTTCATACATGAAATAAATATTTGATGTCCGAAGCGTTGTTGGTCGCAGCTAAGAATCAGAATATTACAAGTGTGTGTGCATTGCACGTGATTCGAAGTACGCATAAAAATAAACATGAAGCTACAAGAACATAATAAATAAATGTTGAAACGCAAAAAGAAAAATGAGAAGAATAAGTTTCGCGAACGCAAAGAAACGTGCATTAATCGAAATATTCAAGAACAGTGCAGTCAGTGGCTTAAGTAATGCACACACAATAATAACTCGCGAGCAAAATCATATTTCAAATGAAATTCAACGACCGCAAAAAAACAGAACGGTAAACGTGACCGCTGCGATCTGAATGACGGCCTTATTGCGTACATTTACGCTTTTATTTGAATAACGTTACTTTTTGGTAAACGCTTTATTAGTTAGTCGACGTATTTTTTTTCTCGGAACTAATTTCGCTTCCAATACAGAATGTGTGCAAATGTATTAATGTGTATTCGAAATACATATTTAACTAATACATTAATATTATAATAATTCAATAATATTTACAATTCTCGATAGTGTAAACAATATTGACATGCATTCGGAGGTCAAATCGTGATATGCCACTAATTGTTTCGCGGTTCTTAGTACAATCATATTGAATTAAAACATTTCTTGTAATTTTGTTTGTTCGTTGTGCTTTTTTATGTATGCAAACATATTTTTTTCGCGAATATATAAGTTTGAATGCAATTTAGATTATATTCGTAATTGTAATCACAATAATAATAAGGAATGCATGTATTTTCATTTCCATGAATTCATGAATTGTATTAAATATGAATTTATGAAATAATAATATTAATAACAAATAAATGCATGCATGCATGTATGTATGTATATATGTATGTTTGCATTCGCTGTTGTGTTTGTAAAACAAAAGTTTACTGCAATTATCATAAACGTTGTTTAATAGATAGCGAGAAACGAAAACGCACTTATTTTTTATATTTATTATTCGCAACGTTTTAATGATTGCTAAATAACGGCGAATATGTAAATTAAGGGCCGAAACGTATACATGTATTACGAGCTTAAAGTTTACATTAAATTTAGTTTATGTGTAACGGAATCACTGAATTTGAATTAAGTATGTTTTTTAGTTTCGACTGTTTGAATGTTTGAGTTTGAATTCATTTAATTTCGATTCTGTTTTGCAGTGTTTTGCATTTCTTCGAATGTTTGCCTTTTTTCTCTCTGTTTTCATTTCGTTATCAATTTTCGCGATAAAAACACGCTGCACTAAAAAATTAATATTCCCACGAATTGATATTCATCATTATCCAAAATGTTTCAATTTCTGCGCACATTTATTTTGAATAAAATGTGCATTTGTTTCGAATGCATTGAAATGTTTATTTACGTTCTCTAATTTCAGAAATGAAAATAAATGCTAATTCACTGCATTTTGGCAATAATAGAAGTTGGGCACTTTTATTTATTTTTTATGCGAAACCTTTTTAGATAAACTTTTGCGAGATGTGCTTTTAAAGAAGTTTTCTTGAAAAGTATGTAATAAATAGAGGAACGAAAAGAAGGTGAATTAATTTAAATTTAATTTTGTGCGTTCATTTCAAATCAACGTTTGTGTGTGTGTGTTTCTTTTAAAAATAAATTTACTAAACATGAACATTTTCAAGCTTCTGTTCTCCTTTACTCGTCGTGCACAATTTGTGTCTTCGACACTTTTTTAAGAATTTAGTACACACAACATCAGCAAAATCAGGCAAACGGCGAACATATATATTAGTGTATATATAAAAGCTTTTAGTCATATAAAAGTAGCAAAAAACAAGATTTAAAAATGGGATTTAACCTTTGACGTTAGCAAAATAATATATAACACATTAAGTAGAATTGCAACACATATAAACCATATACCATGTTGCTGCTGCTGTTTGCTCACTGTTTTCGTCAACAATTATATTCGACTTGAAAACGAACGAATAAAAGCTTTTCACTCTTGAAAAATTTTAAGCGTAAAACGATTATGTAATAACAAGGCACAAAATTTGCTCGAAAAATTTTTGCTACAAACAAACATCAACGATCGAAAATCACGTTACTTCATCAAATCTCTAGCTTGAAAATTGCATTTTTAGTCTCGTCTTTCGATTGCGAAACAAAATAAGAAAATAAAAAGAAGTAAAAAATTAGTGATCAGGAACAATTGAAGCATCCAAAACAGTTGTACATTATTTTCAAGCTATTCACTAATTCAGTTAAGCGATACAAGAGTAAAGCTTTTGTTGCCGTTTACATTTGAATTGAAATTAAATAATAAAGTACAAAGTATTGCTAACGAATGTTACTTTTTTCTTGCTTCTTACTTTTCTTGTTAAGCAGTTTTGCTGTTTGTGTGTATGTTCTTATTTTCGCAACATTTCGCTTTTCAGTGACAATACAAAACGAAACGAATTGTAAGTTGTCTTAAGAAATGCTTAACTATGGACGTATTCTATTCGACGTCTGCTGCAAAACTAACTTTTCGTAGTTTAGTTTAGTTTTGCTGTTTTTTTCATATAAAAAACGAAGTAAACGAAAGAAACGACACACACATTGAATCAAAGAGAATATCACATTGATTCCAAGTCGTACTTTGAGTTCGTTACTCATCAAAAGTTGTGTAATGCTTTGCGAGGAGAGCGCAGCAAAAAATAAGTAAAACCTAAAATTGTATTCTCTCAATTCGTGTGCAAGCTTATACTCTATCATTACACCGTTATTTGTGTCCGAATCCGCTTTATTAATGAGTGCTACTCTCTCTTCTCTTCTCTATTCTTTCCTTCTCTGCAAAATTTTTTAAACGACCAAAACTTCAACGATTGCAGCTCGTTATTATACTCGATTCATTTGTTCGCCTATTTCGCACAACTTCATCTCCACTCTTGTGACAAAGTATACATAAAAAATGCTGCTGCACTGAAGTTCAGAGATGCTGCTCTACTGCTGCTCAAGTTGATGTAAAAAAGGAAATCACGTTTTAAAGCGGTTTACTCAATTCACTGCCATTTTTGCGAAAAGTTTTAACAACGCTTTTCGATAAAGAAAGCTGCACTATTTCTACTTCTTCGATTCTATTCGCGAAGTCTGAAGAAGAAACTCTTTTTTAAGAGAAGAATTTTGTTTAAAGTTTCAAAAAACGATCGCATCGTTAGTCTTTATATTATAGTTTTAACCGTAGTTACACTTTTATACGGCGAAGAAGAGAAAGAGAAAGTTGCTGCAATGAGATGCTTCTCTCTCGGCCGCTACTTTTCGCTAAGCATCCTCTGCTTCATTATTTAACGAATAAAGAAAACTTTTTTCACTGCAAAAAACGTAAAGCGAAGAATTGAAGAGAAAAGAAGAAAAAGAAAGAGAGCACTGAGAAAGCTGTATGTATTCTTAAATCAAATAAATCATTAATGCTTTTTTAAAGTAGAGAACGAAGAAGCTGCAGTTTTCAAATTTCAAAAACTTTCTCTTCTCTTCTTCTCTCTTTCTTATTTCTTCTTTCGTACTTCGAATTTTGCTTCGCTTTTCTTTTGCACAAAGAAAAATTCAGCAGCAAAAGAGTGAAATTTTGTGTGCGCTTTAAAAAAGTTTTCGTATATATTTTTGTAAAGAATAAAAGATGAGACAAAATCTAGGAACACACGAATAATAGTAAAGAAGGAAAGGAGATGTTAAAACTGCAGGTTTCATAGTTTTTAACTTAACTCATTTACAATCGAATGTGTGTAAAAAAGGAAGCTAAGTTACGCAGCATCTTTACCGCTTAAATCCAAATTGCGCGTATTTTGCATTTTCAGTGCAATTCAATTGCATTTTAAAACTTTTTCAAAAATCAATTCAATCGTTTTTTGAAAAAAAAGGGAAACGAAAGACGAATGGATGGATGTGAGTCCGCAAAAGGGTGGATACTTTAAAATAGTAAGTCACAAATGGGTTCGAATTTAAATCGAATCGAAGGCGGAGGCTTTTATACATTGAATGTCTAGCTAAAAAGAGCAGAGATCCAATGCAGATGCTTGCAATACTGCTCAAACTCTTTTGTATGCAACGCATTCAATTCGATCAGATCGCATTCATTCCCCTTTTGCGAAAGTAGATTCGCTTTAAATTTAAATTGATGTGAAATGCATTGAATCGCGACGAAAGAGTGGCGAACCGAGCGAGTACGAGTACACTAAAAATCCTCCCCTTTCGTGTGCCGATTCGATTTTTATAAAATACTTTAAAAAGAGTACGAATCGAATCGTTGAATACGTAAAACGGAAAACGCTGTTTCATAACGCAGCATCACTGAAGAAAAGGAGGGCTAAAAGTGTACATGTGTGTGTCTGTGTGTGTGTGTATCACAGCCGCTGCTGTGCTCTCCGCAGTATGCATTCAAATTTAAAATCGATATTTGAATAAAAAAGGAAAGTGAATTGGAGAAAGGGCTGTAACATGCTATACACAGCAGCCTTTCATTCGACCACTGTTTCCATGAACGGTTGCAACCCATTAAATTTTAAATCGAAACTCTAAACTTTGTTAAAATCACTGAAAAAACGCATTATTTATACGGTGCGCACTATAAAGCTGTATACAATATAATTCTTTGGTCACTATTTTCTAAAGTCAATAACAAAAAGCGAAATTTTTCGCGAAGAATACGAATGATGAACAGAATTACAGTTTTACTTGAAAAGCGGAGCATTTCGAAAAAATGGTAAAATCGTTCGCAACTCATTTTTGCATTTCAAGAAATAGATTGAAGCGACTGCGAAAGCACATTAAACAGTAATGCGTTTTGTTTCGCTCTCTTCGTTTCGAATATAAGTTTTTTTTCGAATCACATTTACAGGGGAAATTTCAGTGCCTTTTTGGAAAAATACACAAAATATTGCATCGGCTTCGATGCAACTCAAAGAGTGGCACATTTTACAGAATTAATAGCATTTAAAATATATAAAAAGTTTCCTCTGTTCTCTCGTCGCTCCTCATTTCTACTATTCAATGTTTTTTACGCAAAATTTTCGGCAGTGAATGCAACGAACTGGAATAAAACAGCGGTCTCTGTGAGTCAGACACGAGAACAGCAGAGTAGTCACTATTACTGTCCATTGATTAGAACAGAGGTCTAACGGCGAGTGCGGCGGCGATTTGTGCCCGTTTCTCATTTCACTGCACCAACAGTGTTACTTTTGTACACACAAAGTGTTTCAAATACTGTACACTGCTGTTGTTGCGTACAGTACTGTACTCGCAGTCACTCTCTCAGTTATGTTTTCCAATAAATTAACGCTAAATTTCGGGAAGTAATTTTGAAGCGAAGCTCAAAATACAGCGATTGCTTTCTCGCCACTTTTCTCAGTGCACCGTTGTTTCACTGGTTTCTTTTTAATAGCAAAATTTTGTTCGCAATTCACCAAGAATAAAAGAAAAACGAAGAGAAAAAAATAAAGAAATGTGCAGTGCAACACAACAACGCTGCACGACGACAAATGTGTTCGCCAAACATTTCTCGCAGTCTCTGCTTTTTGATTACTAAAACAATTTTTGAAACGAAAACGAAACAAAATTGAAAAACATATATAATACTTTGAGATATATATATATAAATGTGTGTGAGTGTGTGTTATATATATTTGCAATGCTTTAGAAATGTAATGACGAATGAAAGAAAACATAAGTTGTGAGTGAACGGCAGAAGCAAAAATTAAAGCAAAGAAATCGTAAACACACAATTTGAAAGTAGCAGTAAAAAGTGTGCTAATGTTAAAGTATGAGGACGGAAACACAAAAGTGTGTGTGCACCGAAATCGGCACGTATCAAAATATGTGTGCGCCGAAATGGTGTAAACGTAGAACGCATTATATTTAGTAAATGTGTGCTGATACATAAAGCGTTACGAAGAAAATGTTCGTTAACACATCCACTGGTTGAAAACACTCGAAATCACAGCTTTATTTGACACGTTCGCTATGATGAAAATAACCTTTAAGAATAACATTTCGGATTTACATCTTTGCGTCTCTGTAGCTCTAATCTCAAATATCAACACAAACACATACACACACAACACACACACGTAATGTTGTGTAATACACATACATTTGAAAATCACTCACATTTACTCCTGTGGACAGTTTCCTGTGACTGATATACGAACGCTAATATTCGACGTTTTTTTGGCGACACAAGTATCGACGATTTATATTCCGAATTATAAACTTGACTTGTTTAATGTTTCTCTTTTGCAATGTTTTTAATTGCGATGCAAATGAACACTTTTTTACAACGAACACATTATTCGCTAAAATGACGGCGAAAATGTTGTCACTGTTATTATCACTGAATATTCACTGCAATAACGAGTCACGGATAAATAAACACACACTACTTCGCGAAATGGATTGTTCAGCGAATTATTCATGTACACTTATGAATAATATTCAAATTAATTTTGAAAAACAGTTTTGAATGCGCGCATAAAAAGAGCAGTGAAACTAAATTTACCGAATGTTTCACCGAAATGTTGTAAGTAGCGAAGAGAGAAAGATAAAAACGCGGTGTGTATGTTGTATACCTGCGAAATACAGTTTTTGCCAGTGAAATGTTAAACGCACTGTTTTTAGTTTGTGTGTAAAAAAGCGAATGCCGAATGTATGCAAGGAAGGCATTCATTTGGGAGGCATTGCAGAACCAATTCGCTAAACGAACAGAACCCGTCCAATTAATTCAACGCCCAGAGGCGAACAAACGCACAGAAATAAGGTTTTTTTCTTATTATGTGTGTTGCGAACTTAAAACACATACACATTTTGACTCGTACTCGACTCATTCGTGTACCTTTACACATATATATACGCTTTTCAAACATATCTCACAATATTGTGTTATGAATCAACTCACATAAATCGAATTCATTCACTAATTGCTTTACATGCAAAAAACGGTTTATATCCAGTAATCAGGAAAATGTATATAAACGTCAGTGATGAAATGTCGTACAGCAGTCACAATTTTTAAAAAAATACAAGTTTAATTGAATTTTCTCGAATAAGTCTTAAATTTGGTGATTGTGCACATAAAATGCAGTCTTTTTTTACAGAATCAATATTCAATGTGCATCACAAACAAGGTTAAGAGGCATTACTTTATAATTTAACATCGACTGTGTTGCCAACGAGAATTTCTGCTCGATTCAATTCTCGCAGCCAATATTATTAGTAAGGTAATAAATATGCACGTCCTTTACTTTTGTATTAATTAAATGCCTTTTTAAAAGTGGTACTTATTTAAAAACGGCATGATTTGTTAAAAATTCTTCGAAATTTCCCTCATTTTTCGCTTTTCAAGAAAATGTTCGGAATTATAAAGAAAATTCCGCTTCTTTCGTTTTTAGTGTTAAAAAGTGCGCAACCTTTTTTTATTTAATGCACAAAATATGCTAATTAAGCAACAACGAAATGTTAAGTTTCGTATGCGTACTTGTTTATTATATTTTATTTTTCATAGTTTGCAATATTATCGGCAAAGTGAACGAAGAAAAAATCGCTGCTTTCAATCTAATGAAATTTTAAACTGCAAAAGTTTGATTAACTATTTCTTCGGCGCAAAAAAGACGATAACACAAAAAATTACTTCTCGACTGTACTTTCTTACTCACTTTACATCACCTTTTATTTTAAAAATGTTCCGATTTTCGGGATTAAATATGCGTTTCGCACGCAACACACAAAAAAATTGTAAAAAGTTCTAAAAACACGCTCTCGTGTGCTTTACTATCGATGAGATTTTTTCAACTTTAGAACTTCTTTAAATTCGTCTTTCTTTGTAACAGAAACGAAATAATGAATTATTAGTATTCAAATTCGCCTGCAAGGGCTGCGTATGTAAACCGCAGTGAAGTGCAGTAAATTTTATCAGTCCTATTTTTAACCTGCATTCATTTCGCTCGGCAATAAATTACAGGGAAATTCGCGGCTGCTGTGTTCTTTTCTCTTGTCCGTTTCTTTTTTACGGGAAATCGTATTTTGTTGCCTTTAAAATGTTTCAGTACACGTTCTCTTTTGCCAAAAGATGCAGAATGCTCTTTGCGTTCATTCGTTACTTTATTCAATTGCCATTCAACGTTTTAAAGCGTTTCGAAAATTATAGCGAAAAAATGCAAAACTCGAATTTGAGAATATATAAGAAAAAAAGATACATAAAATCGGCATAAAAAATGAGCGAATAAAATGCAAGACACATACACACAACACACACACACATACATGCAACATGTACATGTATGTATGTACGTATAGCTTGTTAAGGCAAAAAGCTAATCTTCTTAATCTTTACTTAATTATTTAACCTTAAATCCTAAAAGCATAGCTTAACTTTGTGCACAAAAAAGTGTTGCAAATATTGTCGCGCGAATCGTTTTATTAGTGTTCACAAATTCGCGTTTTAAAAACTATTGAAACAAAAAAGTGCAAAAAAGTGAGGAAAAGCGAAGTTTGAAATTTGCGAAATTTGAAAAAATCAAAAATAAAAAAAACACACATACTATATACATATAAAATGAAATAAATTTTATATTTGAGCCTCACTTATCTATCTCTTACTTACTTATTGCGTATTTGAAACCTTTTTTCAATATTAAATGTTAGAGTAATAATTTTTTTCCACATTTCTACAAAATCTTTAGTATGCATAAAAAACAGCTTTTTTAAAAAACATAAATCGATAAAGAAATGATAAAAAAGTAAAAACGTATTCTAACCTTGGATCAAAACGTATGATGTGTGATGAAATTGTTCATATTATTTTGCTTCTAATGGCAAGCCTCGAGTATATAAAATACATACATACTCACACACTTGAAGTCATATTCATGAGAGCAAGTATTATACTTAATATTATTAAGCGCTGAGAATTAAAAAATCAAGAAAATATGAATTATGAAGAAAAAAGCAGGAAAAAGTTTGAGAAAAAAAACGTATCATAAATTGAATACAAATTTTTAAATATTTAATAATTAAAAAACAGTTGCATTCGCGGAAAAAAGTTTCCCGTATAAAAAATTTCTCATTTCTTATTTCATCTGACGGTTAAGTTGAGGAGAAAGAAATGTGAAATTTCGACGAATTAAAATGAAGTGAAAATTTAATGAAAATTGCAATGTTAGGAAAGGAGTGTGAAAAAAATACTACATTTTTTATTTTTAACAACAACAAAGTGAAATGAAAGAAACAGTTAATTACATCTCTTTTTGCTAGCATTCACTTCTTTGTAATTTGCTCGTTGGTTGAAGAAAGCTTCAAGAAACATAAAAACATTCGCATTCATTCAACGTTTGTTCGTTTAAATAATTTTTGTTCACTTATTTTGTATTCAAAAAATGTAAAAACGAAATGACTTTTTATTACCATTGAATTGAACGCGAGAGGCAACCAATTTTCGCCTCTTTTAGCAGTCAAGGAGGCCAAGTTTGCTTTTCGCATTCGCCTTCGCTTTCACTCGACAATTATACATATCATACATACAAACACTTACATTATATTATATGCAATATATTTAGTTATTTTTTATGCAAGTTTTTTCCTTTTTCTCGTTTCGAAGCAATAAAAAACAAGCACTGCCAACTGCCGCTTGTGAGTGTCAGTCGTTATAAAAAACCTTAAGAACCTCCGAAAGAAGATATTTTCTCATTAATGTATGCAAATTGTAAGAAATTGCGTTTTAATCTCACTTTGAGGCCCGAAAGAGAAATTTTTAGTTAAGCAAGAAATTAAATTACTTTATTTTGCAACTCAACAAGTGTTCACATTCAAATTGCGAATTGAAAACGTCGCAGTTGTTTTTCTTGAATACAGCTAATTTATAAATAATTGTCACACAACACACAAATTGACTGTTTACCATTGAAACAGCACACCTCTGATAAATATTCATTAAGCAGTTTAATATGCAAAGAAAAAATGTTTCGAAAATAAAAATCTAATGATTCAAAAGAATAATAATTATCATCCGCCTTCTGCACAGCTTGCTCTTACTTTTTCCGTGTGATTATTTCGTTATTAGAGCGCACTTCATTTCCTTTCATTGATTATCAGTAAAAATGATTCAAAAGAAAAAACGTCGAAGTGATTTCGCAAAAAAGTAATTATTAATTAGTAATAACAATTTCCAAAGTACAGATAAACATTGCAAAATAGTTTCAATTAAAACTGAAATGTGTGCGAAAAATTTTTCAAAGTGAAAAAAAGTGACTTTATTTTGTGATGTCTTTGATTGCAAATAAACAAGATGAGAAAATAAAGAAGTTAATGAAATGAATTATATTATATTTCTTATTTTATTCTTGCGATCGGCGAGTAATCGCGCCTGCGAGCAATTGGGAAATAAAGTTTAGTCTAACGTGTATCTGTTAAGAGCTTTGAATTTGAACATTTAGCGCTAAACTTTAGAGTGAAACGATTATTTCCACGGATTCATTTGAAATACGTTGCATAACAATAAACAGTCACAAATCGCGTTTGCAACATTCCGTCACGCAAAACTGTATATTTTATGCGAACTTCAACTACTTTAATATGTACTTATTTTTTATATCTGACTTTTTCAGTACGCATTTGAACGCGAACTGAATAAATACTACATGTGCATGTACACTCACACACACCACATTCAGACACACCAAGCACAGCACTTTTGCTTGCTGCCTGTTTGTTAGTTATTAGTTAGTTAGTATCCATTGCACTCAATTATTGAATTTCAATCGTTGCGTTCTCAGTGCACTTTCGCCATTTGTGTTCTCATCGAAAAAAAGTTTAAATATTTTTTTGGTTCCAGAAAAGTTTAGAAAATAAAAACTTATATATATAAAGAATCTTGTATATGTATTGGCGTTTAAAAGTGAGAACTTTTCAAAGTGCCTGCAATAAATTATGCGTTCGAAAAATGCGAAGAGAAAAAAGATTGCAGTCATCGACAAGAGTTTAATCACTGCGCGAAGTTTGTCAATTTTTAGGCTATTAAAGAACATTTTTGCTTTAGTTCGGCAAAAATACACACACTTTCTTATTTTCGCATCATTCTGTTCGCTTTTTTAAAATTCAAAGTAATATATTTTATTTTACGCAAACGGCGTTCATTTAGTCGTCCTTCATTTATATTTCGCTATTCTTTTTAAAAATGATTTTCAAACACGAAATCAGATAGAGATAGATGCGCGCCAGGTACATCGCGGCAAACGGTCGACGACGGAATTTGCGCCGGACGACCGCGCCTCGTCGAATGCACACATTCGATACGTATTCACAGGCGATTACATCTTTAGATGAGCAGCAAAATGCAGTGAAAAGCGAAAACGCGGCGATGAGCTGAGTTCGAGTTGAGTGAAGAACAAGAAGAAGAGAAGATGCAAGAGAGTCGTTACAAATCTGCTCTTTGATTAAAGATTACTTTAACGGCGATCAAATTATCGAAAAGCGTTACGAAAAAAGAAGAAAAATGCAATCGAAGAAAACAAGTGTTTGCTAGCATCACTCCACTCATTTCATCGCAATTATTCACTCTCTCCGTTCATTGTTTCATTCCTTTTGTGATGCTTATTATTTTCCATTTCGTTTTCAGCGCAAAAAGTTTGCAATAAAAAAGCGTACAGCAAAAGATGAAGAAAATTATGAAATCAATGCCGAACGCAAGTGAACGGTAAAGCAAAGAAAAGGCGTGCAAATGTCAATGATTGCGATCTGGTGATTGACCCGCGACTGAGTGTTCATCATATGCCATTTGGTGTCCTTTTGTGTCTTACTTTTAAATCTCAATTAAAAACTATTATGCAAAACCAATTGTGCATTTGTGATCAACAAATGCTCAGTTATCACTTTAAAGCTTTGCATTCGCATTATTGGTAAGTTTAAAAGGTAATGAAAAAATGGAGTGAAAAGTTTACGAATACACATTTTGAAAGGCGCACAGTTTGACAGTTATTGCATCGCTATTTAATGAGCGATGAGCAGTAATCGCAGCATTCGAGAGCAATGATTGAGATGCAGCACTGCTTTAAAGCTTAAAGTGTGCAATTGAATGCACAGCACTTCTGTTTTCAGGCAGCCATTCGCTGCATAATAAATACGTTGTTTAAATCAGTGTGTTGTCGAACATATAACGTATAAGTATAACTATATATTAATATATATCTGAAATAAAGTTTTTAAAAGTTTGAAATTATAATTTCAAAAATGTGTATGTGTAGTCAAATTGAGAAACATTTTCGCATCGCGTAATTCGATACCTTTAAAAAAACATTATATAATAATAATCGCTGAAATATTGCCGCTCAGTTCATCGCTGCGACCAAGCTACGTGAATGTATTACTTTTCTGGACGCATTGATTGCGATGCAAACTACGGTAACATATATTTTAGTCTCTATAAATGATGAATGCGCGCTTTTTCGTTCAGACACAAGCATGATTAATGAAGTGACCCATTCCATGTTTAACGGCCATTTTATCCGGTATTCCGTACACTCGCGGTTTTGTTGCAAATTCGCCTCATCCCATGTACAACATGCGTGTTATTTGCGCCTCTCTCGAGTATTATATATCTTATATCGTCGTTCGTTTTTGCATCGCAAATTAATTCTCAATTTGCATGACCGACGAACCGATAATCGTCTCGCTTATGTTTACTCGCACACCTTTTGGCGATTCGTGATCAAATATCGGCAAATTTAGCCTCGAAATGAGCGCCATTACCTTGTACTAAGAAATGTGTACTTGAGACGCAAGCGAACAACAGGCACACCGGTAATCTCATTCGCCGCGGTTTCACGCGTCCGCATTATTCTGTTTTTCGCAGCGGCGACAAATCGATTTGCGGTCACTTGTAAAGAATGGAATCGAATTGCGATGCATTCAAGCTTTGCCATTCATTCACAATGCATCCGTCAATGCGTTGCCTGCGATTGATGAATGCATTTTTTCTCATCGATTCATTTTTAATCCTCGAATAATGATAATAATAATAATGGAACGGCAGGCTTTTCGCGATTCATTAATTAACTGACAATTTTATGTGTGATTAACAACTTACTGGAAGAATCATTATTAACTAAACTGCTGTCTACTGTTGCACCGCGTAATATTTGTTGTCTGACACACCTATCGCATTTTGTGGGCCAGTCTGTAGCCCCTGTTGCCGACATTTGCGGCCAGAAATATTTCGCCGCTTCAAAAAATTAAAAAGCAATCATACATACAATGTATATTGTTCATAAATGTGCAACATTCGATGAAAATTTCTCACAGCGAAACATACAAGCAACTATCTATCTCTGTATTCAATGCACTCCTCAATGTTGTTGTGGGCTTTTTTTCGGCAATTGAAAAGAGCGCCGAAACTTTTTTTGACACGTTGTTTAAAGCGCTTTATGACTTCATTAAAATAATGATTAAAATAATTTTACCATCAAAAATAGTTTGTCTGACAAAATGAAGTTGAAAAAGCGTTCATCGAGGAACCATTTTTTACATGTACTGTAATTTAATAGCCGATGAAACTTTTTTCCAAAACAGAAAAGCGATTCACTCGAAAATCACAGTGTGTTGCGAATATTTTTTTTTGTACAAAACATCTTTCTTTTGAAAATGAAACACAAGAAGAAGAAAAATTAAAGCGAAAACGCATACCTTTTTATATAGCTAAAGCGTAAAAGGTATTTCGCTTGTAAAATTTTCGCAATTCGCGACTGCGAAATGATTTGCAAATTAATGCGCCTTTTAAAATCATTAATTTTGCCAGCGTTAGACAAGCGAATTGCTTTCTGTCTCCGAAAACAATTATTGAGATGCAACGCAATGCACTGCAATGCAATGCAGCACATTGAATAGTGAACAGTTCACTTTTTAATAATAAACGCTAGCTAAACGAATGCAAGTGCTGCAACGCGACGTGTTAGAATCGCGCAATGCGATGCAGCGATGCAGCTACCAGCATTCGCCGTACGCGAATTATCCAGTCTGATTCTGTTTAGCGAGTTCAGTTTAACAACTGTGTGCTTGTTGTTCGCTTCTCGTTTATTTTATAAATTCAATGCATACGCAAACAGACCAGACGATGAAAAAAGCGCGACACACACTTTTTTAAGCGCGGCAGCCGCTTCTCGTGAATCGCGAACACAATTTCTCAGTCATTCATTAGCATAATCTTTATAAACATTAAACGGCAATAATTAACAGTGCGGCGCAAAGCGATATTAAATATGCCAATGAATGTGAGAAAAGGTGCATTGCACACACCGCACACATTCGCACACATTTGGCAATAAGTAATAAGTATAAACATTTAGAAGCGTTTTGTGTATATGTAGTATGTACATGTATGTATGTGTCTGTATGCATGCATAGCAATTGCATGCATGTCGGGGCTGTGCAGGGGTTGGGCGAAGCTTTTTAGTTTTAAACGACCGTTTCAAACCTTTATAATTTTCTAAAAACAACAAAACGCGAAAAGCAAACGTAACAAAGTGTGCTTGCTAGTTCAAATGAGTGGTGTTCGAGTTAAAGGTATAATAATAAAGAACTTTTGAAATAAGTATAAGTATTGGTTGCGCGAATAAACACGATTGAAATTAACTTCGCCGACGGCTGCAGTCGGCCTTTTACGGCGCATTTCGAGAAATGAAAATTTTCGAGTAAAATGCAAATATATTTAAACGATATCAATAAGGGTATTATTAGAAGAGAACGCATAACAAGGATAGTCGAAGCAAAGTCCAACTTATAATTAGGTTTTAAGTGCATTTCACTTCCAATTGTTCGCGAAAAGCGAAAGGCTGAACCGAAATCCGAGAAGAATGCGAAAATAAGTTAATCGATTAGCCGAGAGAATATAAAAGGTTGTTATTAGCTATTAGAGTTATTAGACAATTTCTGTTCTCAAAAACACATCGTTTTTTTCTCTCGAAAAGTGTATTCTTTGTTTAAAGCGTTTTAAACGTTGAAAAACGTTTGTGTGAATGCTGTGCTGTTTCTATGTCCAGCGGCGACCGACATTCGTAACGTTTCGGCAACACTGTTATTACCAGTTGTAAAAAACATATTTCAAATAAACGAAGCACATTTTAAATACGTGTGCAACAAAAAAAGTGAACAACTTAAAGTGACTCTCGTTTTCAGCAATTATTAATCAACTCGAGTCATTTGAAATATGTACGTTGTTTGAGCACAATTTTCAAAATGTGTCGGAAAGTGTTTGCAGGCTTTCAAAAAGCAAATATTCAATTTTTAAAGTGCACCTTTGAAATAGGTATTGCATCTATAATCATACGCGAATGTGTATATATGAATGTGTACTATTGCAATCAGCGTGAACATCGTCGAACGAGTATATATTATTATTTTGTAGTTGGCTGTTCTAGCTAGTACTGCAGTCACGAATATTGTTTGCAATGTTTGTTCGGTCAGTTTGCAAACATAAAACGAATGAGTGAATGAATGGCATACGAAATGACCAAATAAATAACATATTAAGGCAAAAGACATTACTTCAATTCGAAGACTGCGAGGCTTACTTCATTACCGAAAAGAATGAAGAAAAATGAATAAGATTTTCGTAGCTATGCGTGAGGCCATAAATTAGAATTTGATCAACTCTCGCTCGGCCATTAGCGATGACCCGCTATTTACCGATTTTCATGTGCTGTGTGTCGTTCGGGGAACGATTGCACAGCATTTGCAGTGTGACAACGACTACGCAACGTCCATAGGAATAGAGAGATCGAAGCGCGGTATACATACGCAACATTCACCTGCAAATACAACGGGGAGCAATATTGGCGATACTTTAACGTTTTCATTCCTAATTGTAACGTATATTTCCATTCATTTTGCATCGAAAAACATTCTCGCGTCTGACAACGACATCGGTGTAAATGGACATCGCATCCGTTTCGGATGTCATTTATGTGCTATATGTTAAAAACAGTCGTAGACGAGAGCCGATGTTACTGAGGTTAATTTAATTAAATAATGCATTTCGATGCGAAATGAGAAAAGTGAAACGAGCAGTGAATGAATACTTGGCGTAAATTGCAAACAGACCGTTCTGATGGAGAAATGAATTCTCGCTGCTCTTTTTGCGACGTTCAAGATGGGTACGCAAACAAACGATAAATAACAGAGCCGTTAAAATAGTTACGTTTGCAGTGATACAACCGTGCGCAACAAATTCGCAGTCGGCTGGCAATCTGAACGTTAATTGCCAGCGGAAAGTAATCGCGATGTTTGACTGCAACGACACCCGATAGACTGAAGTACGTGTGAACGTTCTAACGCATTGCACACTATTCTATCGGCCGTCGATAAATGAGTGCCGACAAAAGAACGCTGAAAAAGTGATGAACTTTCGCTTTCGCGATGAATTGTGACCGTTGCGACGTTTGCATCGGCGAAGATATCCCAAATACGACTTATATATAAATGCCTCCTAAGAGAATTTTACAAGTGTGTACAGCGTTCGTCGAACGAATCGACGGTCATATCGGCCATTCGTGCGAAGCTCAACATTTCGCGGTTCGCTTCACGAGTTACAATTTCGACGTTTCACAAAAATTACGCGAATTATTCTTCGAAAAGTAATCGAATTTTGCAAAAGTAAAAAAATATATATCGAAAAGTGTATCTAAAGTTTTGCTTCAATGTTCGAATTTTTCGAATTGTCGCTAGAAAGCAAACAGAGAACATGAAAGTTGAGCGCAAATCATAGATGAGTTGCAATTGATCCGTTCGACGAAAAGAAGCAGAATAATAAAGAAGAAAAAGTTTGCTTTTTGCTGCCGTTTTTCGAATGTATGATAAGTCGAGAAAAGCAGCAGCGAAGAGAGGACTGAAAATGTCGAAACGTTGTTAACTAAAATGCGACGAATGCCTGCGTTCAGACTTTTTAATGAACAGTCGAACGAATGCGAAAAGATCAGTGAGTAAACATTGGCTGCCAGCGATATTATACACTCGGCCAATGCAATGCAAAGAATAAACTTTATTTCGCATCGAAACGCAGTCGTCTTCTTCTCATTTCATCTCTTTTACTGCAGATCAACTTTTTTGTATTCGCGGCTAAATTTCGGACCAGAATACATTAAGCAACGGTCACTTTATTCTAGCCACGTTTCGGTTCACCGTTCGCTTTGCTCGTCTCTCGAAATGCAACTTCACTTTTCGCAAATGCAGCGAGCTTCAGAATCTTTAAGCAATTTGGGATTAAGTTTCTCGGTGTGTGTACGTTTAGTATAACTTCTATTTCATCAAACATTCGAATTGCGATTCACACACACACAACAACGGCGAACGAAAGCGTCGAAAGAACGCAAAACAAGATCGTTTAATGCGATCAACTACGATGAATACAGTTGCTGAATATTGAACTAAGCGGTGTTCACTTTTAATTACTGTCCGCCGTTTAATTGTCTCGCGAAGACGACGAGAGAAGCAATTAAATGATTGTTGCCTTTCTTTGCCTTTTGTTTTTCTTGTTTGTTGGCGATTAAATAAGTCGTTGCAACAAAAAGTCGATACGTTAAGCGAAACGGTGAAATGTGATCGCGTTTCAATCGTTCACTCATTTTTTGACACACCATTTCACCGCTAAAAATTGTTTGGCCTGAAAATTACATTTTTACTGTCAAAACGGGCGCGAAAAATGTTTCGGAATAAAAAATATTTTTATAGCTTGATATTGTGTAAAATAGGTGACATATTAATAGAAAAATAGTGTATGTGTGTGGCCAAGCTTTTATTCATGTTACAATGGCTTTTCGAAAATCTTCTTTATAATATTTTGTTTGATCGTGATAACAAATGTGTTGTTATATAAAAAAGTATAAAAAATATGCTCTGTATGCGAGCAGTGTGTTTGAATGCCAATTTTGAATGGTTATGAAACAGTGTACAATATCATACTTATACACAGTCGTCTGTGTATCGCATCGCATCGCAAATTGGAGCTTATACTATGTTATGTATTTCAAGCGAATAGAATGAAGTGTGAAAAAAAACTCAGGGGACTTTAAAATTTACACTGGCGTTGACAGTGTAACGGATGCTTTTTGATAAATGATGACAACGCGAAGTATAACTTTTAAGTACTATTCGCATCTAAAAAAAGTTATCTTTCTATCGACTCTCCCCTGTATACACAACTAACTCGCCTCTCATTTCGTTGCACTACTTTTTTAACACCACTTTTTTTGATACTTCATTTTTTAACCGAAAACACGATTCACTGTTTTATACATCACTGAGAACATGCTGCTGCTGATGTGCAGCTTCTACTTGTTCGCCTTTTTCGGTGCATTTTTGAGGTTTTAAACACGAATGCGGCGAATTGAGAGCCGGCAAATTGTGTAACCAGAGACGTGATACAAGGCAATGAATACGCGCGGCTCATAAATATTTCAATTTTAATCTTTTTGCAGTTTTTATAGCAAAATAAGAGATGAGAGAAAAGGAAGAAAAAAAAACAGCAGATATAAAAAAAGTGCTCTTCGAATCGTGAATCGAAACACGATTTTTGATACACGGACTGTGATTGCAATTTTGCTTCTGCAGTGCGATATCGATGTGCTTTCATTCGTGTCCACTTTAATTGTTGCAATGTACGGTAAACTTGTAACCGCTGTTGTACGGCATTCAAAAGTACACGTCCACTAATATTTCATATATATTTTTTTGATCAACGATTGAACCTTGCGAATAAAAAAGGTCACTCGAACAGTTCGGGATTGAAATCACACACACACACACACACACACACACTATGCCTTTAGTCGTATTCCTCTGTATCATGTACCATAGTACACTACTTTAGTCGAACTCATTTATCTTTGCACTTTCAGTGCGCGTTTATATATATTTGGCTGTGCGGCGAAAGTGCATTTCGGGCTTCTTTGGACGAACCGAAGCACGTTGCAAAGGTCAACGTTACGTTTGATTTATATCCGTGCACTTATAAAGTCCCTCAACACGTATAAAAATGATAAAATAGTTGGCATTTCGGCGATCACTTTCTCGGATCGCTTTAAATGCGTTCAAATGCGAAATGGCAGACAAAACAATGCAACCGTACACTTCACATTTTGCACATTGCGAGAAACAATGGCACAGAACAACAGTGGATGGAGAATTTTTGTTTTTCGCCACTTTTTCACTGTGTTTTTTATGAAATATATTAAAAATGTGTGCACACACAAAAAATAAGTGAAATAAAGCGAAGAAAGAAGAAAAGAAAAGAGCGGAAGGAAAAAATTTCTAAAATATTGCAGTTATAATCGCAGTCGAAACTTATTTTTTATATATTACACATAAATGCGAGAGCATTGCTTTCTGCAAGCGTTTTCTCTTTCATAGAAATTGATATTTACTATTTTTATATATAATATTTTGCTGCTATGAATGCGTGCACAACGCGTTTGCCAAACATTTTCGAAATGCTTTTCGAGTCGAAGTGATCCGTTAACAGCTATTAAAACAAATAACGCCGTTTTCCGTTTATAAACAGTGCGTATGTATTTGTGAATGCCGAATTCTGCGAACGTTCGTTCACTGTTCGCCATTCATTCACTGGACTCGGCGAATTATTCGCTGTCGAACAGTGCCTGCTATGCTGTGTAACGTAATTAGCAGCGAACAGAGAACACAGAACACATCGTTGGCCATATCAAATCGATGCCCGAACGGGTTATGAATGAGTAACTGACGATCTTTGCGATCTTTGCGTTGCATTGCTGCAGCCGTTTGCATTCGCATTTGTAACCAAATCTTTACTTGTCTACAAAACCAATTTCAGCAGAAGACTAATATTAATAACACACTATCCATCAATAGTTATATATTTGTTTCGCTTTTGCCTTTTTTCGCGCTGCGATCGCAACAAATTACAACGCAATACGAGCACAGCAGAGCACACATATACACAGAAATATTGTGGCCAAACTGTACTAGTATTATTCCTGTATTCAAGTTTCAGTTCGCATTTGAAAGCGCATAGATGCCGAATATTGGCTTGCATCAAACATTAGCCTTTTTCTTATTTTTCTTTTTCGTTTGCAAAGAGACGCACAGAATTTATTATTTGCAGTTTGCGAGTCTCACTCTCGGCTTCAATGCAACTCACACTTCTTTTATTTCGCGTTCTCTATTCTCATCACTAAATTTTCGGTCCGAAAATGGTTCTCGATATTTTTTGTTCTTACTACACACAGCAGCCTTGTTTGCACACATAATTTGTTACTTCGAATATATTACACGGCTTTAACTGAGCGGCCGGTTCTAAATGAGCGGTCATTTGTTTAGACGCAAAGTTAAAACTAATTTAGTTAAGTACGTACAGTTAAAGCGAACGCAAGTTACTATTGTAAGTGAAGCGAATGTTAGGCAAAAGTAATAAGCCTTTTTCGCCTGACAACAGAGGCAACATTTGCTATTTACTCGTTGCCGAATCATTTTTACTCTCTCACTTCTTTTTCCTCTCTCACTTGTCTCGGCTCGCATTTCGGTCTTTTTTCGAGAAACTGTTCTTGTTGCTGCTGCTGCTTCGGCTTGCAAAGCAATTTCGCAATAATCTCCTGTAAACGATAAAATTCATTCGAGAAAATTTCAAATCATCGCTGCAGCTCAGTATACAGTCGACCCTTCACTGTACTTCTTTTCTCTTTCTTCTTATTCTACGTCTCCTTTTATTCCTCTACTTTTTTCCACTCTTTTCTTTTGTAATCCAATGCAATGAAACGCCATTACATCACAGGTCTCATCAACGAACCAAGAACACACACATACTAGTATACACACTGCAATCCTTCACTCATTGCCGGTCTACATTTCTCGGAACGTTTCTTTCATACAAAACGATGAACAACGAATAAATAAATGAATGCACACGAATAGCAATTTAGCTGTGACTTAGCTGCAGGCCAGTGATCTGTATTCTCGTCGATATTTGAATAGCAAAATGATCGGCGAACAAATCTAGTGTTCTCGTTAAACAAAGGCTGCTGTGTGCGTTCATCGATGTTCATACTAATATTTAGTATCGCCGTTGTGTGTCTGCCAATAAATTGTGTGTCAAAAAAGATAGCACACAATAGACGATTGCCATAGAAGAGAAGAGAAAGAGTATTGCTAGTCGAATCCCATGAGTAAAATGTCTTTAATAACAGAGATACCTTTTTCTGTTATGTTTCTACGTTACTATAAATAAGACAAATTTATTTCGTTTCGCAATGTATTATCAATTTGGTTCACTTTTTTTTGTTGCAACCCTTTCATTTCAAATATTCAATGAAATGTATTTTTAGCGAATTAAAGAGAAAGCAAGAGCTAAAAATAAAAATTACACTTCAATTTTGTAACACGTTTACTAGACTTGTAAGACTGTTCACAGATTTCGTAAAAAAGTAAAAATGAGTCACATAATTCTGTACATGGAGAATCGGATTTAATTTCGTTGCTCGCAAAGAGAAGGCATTGAAAAAAGTTGCATTGCAAAAGAAAAGAGTGTGTGTCTTGTGAATTATTGCCATAGAAGGTAATGACGTAAATGTAGTAGTAAATTGGTGGTCGTATTGTTTCGCTGTTCTCAGTGTGTGAAAGTGATGCAGTGATCAGAAAATGAGACGCAAAGACACATTGAAGTGACGAGAAGCGGAATTAGTAGCGATCCGCAGTGGACTGTATTCACTTGGTAAACGGTCATCGAGTATTGCATTCAAACATAGAACAGTTTAATCCGCTTCTGTGTTGCGTGCCTGTGTACATCTTATAAGAAGCAAAATGAAACAGTGGCGCGCAAAACATTTACTTCGTGTTTCCGCGATGCAAAGATTTAATTAAGAGCATATCTGTGGAAATTTTTATTGATTGCTTTTCTCGGTTCTCTTGTAAGCGTCAAACTTATACTTCACCGCCAATTCGCACCGCTTTCACTCATTTCTCCCGAAAATTATGTAAGATTAACGGAGGTTCGCAATGAATAATCCTTGTGTGTGTGTTGCGTTACAATGCAACACACCGAATTCGATGTTCGCAGCGGTGAAATATGTGTACTCAACAGAAACACTAATATAATTGCTCGCCAACAACACAAATCTTGCGATTGCATTCGAAATAAAGTTAATCTCCTCAATTGATTATTGATGCAAAATATATTGAATTTGCGTAATAAATATTGAGACATGGAAATCACATGGAAACAGTGACGGCGCCTTGCCTGTGTACAGCGATCATCTAGTTACACTGTAGTCTGCAAGCGCGGCCGTTCGCAGCGATTATTGTTCGGCACCGCTTTTGGTGCGTCGAAGAGATCAATATTCGTAAACAAAAGTGTAGAGAAGTGTACAAAAATGGACATCATCGCAAAAGGTTCGAAATTCAGTTTTCTGTTCATACTCTTTTTACTTGGCCTGAAATTGATGCGAATACAGGCTCGCATACAAATGACAGGTAACAAATATGAAATATAAGCAAATATTCGAACCTATAAAAAGGCTTACCCTTAGATTGTGCCCAAAACGGTAAATCGTCGATCGCATATGTATAAAACACGCGTCTCTGTGAATTTTCAATGCGCATGTGTGACCGCATAAAAGGCATACCAGAAATGCGTTCCATAGACATAAGCAGACTATAAAATAGTTGCGATCAGTTGGCAGTCGTCGCGAAAGTTTAGCGATTCACGTGTGTACGTAATGTAGAAAACATTCGAGCCATTCGTATACACATCTTCTCGTGGTTTACTAGTTGCTTGTAATGCGTCGCGAGGCGCATTACTTAGTCAGTCTCGCAGGTATCCATTGCTCATTAAGAATGTTCATTTCGAATAAAGAGATTCACAAAATGAGAGACAAATGTTGCAACGAGTAAATGAGAGTTTATCGTTGCTCGCAATGAGATGAAAACTGAACAAAGCTGGTGATGCGTTTTCGAATCGAAATGAAAACGTTAACGTTTCGTTTCAGTTGTGAAAAGCGATATAAAGTGAAGGTGGAAATAGAAACGGCGAGAAAAGCTTGAGACGATAGTGAAAACGAACGCGAAGCAATATGGTTGAAGCCGTTTATAAAAGCGTGTCCACTTGTGATCTGTTTGCAGGGAGGGTTACAACAGCGAAGCGAAGCCACACTCAGACAATTAGAACACAAACGGCTAACTACAATAACTGCACTCATGTCTCCCACGAGTCCAATGCTCAAATAACTCTTGGCTGAGAGGCGAATGTAAGCCGAGCACACAACTCGCAACACACACACACGTTTTTTGCTGGTCACTGGCAACTGTTTCTCTCTCTGCGAATCACTAATAGTTAATTGTGTTCTTAATTGACTCGCACCCAACCAATTTATCTGACATCAAACCTATCAATTTGTCTCTTTTACGTTCAGTCTGGTGACACAGACACACACAGATGAAGCGCAGTATGCGAGTCAATGTGTTTCTCTCTGTTTCCTAATTCATTGTTGTCGTGATTTGAATTCGCGGTAATAAAATGCAGTGAAATAGCGGCGATTTGCGACGGACAAAAAATTCGCGGCTGGCAAACAATGATGAAGTGCTTCGCTAACGCTGCTCGCTTTTTATGAGTGACACAATATTAATGGCCGTCCATTTGACAAGTAAAGATGGCTTCACTCTATTTTAATTTCGAAACGCTTTTCTCACTCATCGCTGCGCTGCAAACAATCCGCTGGCATCTCTGTGCAGCATGTTTGTGTTCACCAAAAAAGTGTAGAAAAAAGAATCGAATAGAGAATAAGACGCACAGTATTCACGAATAGTGAATGAATCGTCGTGCGTTTACATGTCATCGCTCCTGAAAGACTACTTTACTGCAAAACGTCTTCAATTGTTTTGCATCACATTTGAATCGCATTTCGCTGCACTTTTCGCAGAATTCACAGCGAATTAACTGTGAAAAATGTGTTCGCATTCATTTTACTTTCTCGCATTGATTTGCAATTTAACCGATTTTTAGTGTAAAAACAAGAACGTTGTAAAGAAATGATTCGCTTACTGTGCGTGTCTCTTGTTCGTCGTCTATTTGCTGCTTCTTTATTCGAGAACCTTTTTCAATGCGTTTCCGTTCACTGAAATAAAACAAAAAAGAGAATACATTTGAAATGGAATCAAATTGGAAATGGTTGCTGGCGAATGGAAATACTGTCTCTGTATGTCTGTGTGAATAGTGTACATTTTACAAGTGTGTAGGGATGGAGAAGTAGAGAAGAGAAGAAGAGCAGAGAGCTTCTTTTTTCGCAATGCACAAGTTTCTGTTATAATAGGGCACTAAAATCCCGGAGGAGAATCGTAACATATGCTTCCGCGTTTCACGACTCACACTGGCAAAAACTTATTGTAAATTTAAGTTTAACTTTAACTTATTTCGCGTTAAACACACAACGATTTTAAATCGACACATTTTAGGCGCTGTTAAATCGACGCTAGGGATCTCTAAATACGCTTTGCGTTCACGTTTAAATGCCCAGTTTATTCCGTTTTTAAAACAGTGTTTCACATAAATATATCAGTTGCCCTTTAATCGATGTTTTTCTAAAGTAAATGCTTTGTTTAACACATCCAACAGCCATTTTATTACCAAAACATATAACATTCTCTTTCTTGCTCTTTTTTGCCTTTTAAAATTGATTTCAAAGATTTTTTTGCTTTCTTAAAATTACATACAAAGAAATATTATCCATATTTGTATTGGATTACTCGATGCAAGCAATAAACATATAAATTATGCTTTTTATGTTTCGTACAAAGTTTCGATCGTAAAAGTTTCTTTCTTTGGTGAAAAGAAAGAGAAGAAAAAAACTTTTTTGAAACATAATTTATTAAAAGGTAAATCGCAGTAATCTACGTTTTTGACGTGAAAATAAAGTTGTTTGAAAGAAAAGCAGCGATGATTATTCAACGGCAAAATAAATGTGAATTCGGTGCCGTTCGCAGGCGTAAATTGAAATCCATATTCATTTATTACCAGGCGTTATAGTGGTTTATAATATATAATGGATACTGTGCACTATGTGTGTGTGTGCATGTGTGTGCGAGAGTTAAAGTGAGAGAGTAAAGTATGCTAGTCATTCTTTTTAGACACTGTTTTATATATTTCACCGTTCAAGTGAACCAAAATTGACATATTTTTACGCGAAAGAAAATACGAAACGACGCCACTAATTTCTTCAGGGCAAACACACACAAACGAACACATTGAGTACATGCAAACTGCAACAATGAGAAACTGTTTTCAAATCGATCGCAAGTTGACCATTGTTGTCTTCGAAAACTTTTCAATGCATACACACACACACACACACACACATAGGCAAACAGTGGCTGCACGTTTAATATTGAATACACGACCATATTTCAATATATCTATTTAATGCTTGGAAACCTTTCATTTTCACATCAATTCTCGGCTTCGCGTTTTGCGTGATTTATCGTCCATATTTCGAAAGCACGGCAGTGAACTTAAACATATCGCGTTTTCCAAGAAAATTGAGTACACACAACGTTCACATTGGAACGTGTGTCAAACAATATGTGTGCACGACTAAATTTAAATTACGCATCGATTTTCTCACCGAGAATAATCAATAGCAACAAGCCGACAGCCAAATGCTGGACAACAGACAAATACACGTGTCAAAAATATGGGAGATAAGTGACATGTATTCGAAATACATTTTTTTCTAATCTAAGCGCACTTGAAACACAACCTGAAAACATTTCATGTGAAACAACGTCTGTGGTGTACAATTGTTCTGCAGAATAGTTTCGTTGACATTAAACTCGCCTGTGGACATAGGTGAGTACAAATGTGTACATCACTGTGAGTAAAATCAAAAATGAAACAAAAACAGCTTTAAAAGAAATCGAATTGAGTAGAAAAAAAACAATTTAACTTTTTGAAAGAAGAATTGTATCAAAAATTGTGTACGATTGTGAGCGAAAGCAGCGAAACTGAATCTCACTCATCTCAAAGAGTAGATTATTCGCCTCCGGAACGATATCAGTGAAATAACGTCAATATCACAGCTCTAAACACACAGTCGTGTGAGTTTGAATCGACGACTGGACTCAAGTTTAAGATTTATGTTTGAATACTGCTGTTGAATAGTGAGGAAGAAGCGAAGAGTGAACGCAAAAGTTTTCATCCATTTCTTTATTCAATGAAACAGAGATGCAATAGAAAACGTTGTTGAAGAAATAGTCTTCCACTTGAAATGTTTAACGGTTTTTTGTTTGCAAAAAGTTAGCAAATGTTGGATACATTTGATTCGCTTATTCTCAGCGAGCGTTCAATGTCTTATCAAGTATTCATTTTTGTACGCACTCCTGGTTACTAAAAGAGCGAACAGAGAAATGAGCATCCATTTCGGTAGTGCAATGATGCACATTTTTCGCTCATCAATTCGTTGTCTGCGTTGCAAAAGAAGTGTTGCAAAGCAAAAATAAGAAAAACAGCCAACGGAAACTTAGGTGACATTGCATACAACAAAAGGCATAATAGTGTACTGTGAATTGCATGCATGCAACGGTCATCGCTTTGCGAGCCGAATGCACTCAATATTCTCGGTCTTCTCGCGATTCGTATTCACTTGAATTCTTTGCAACTCGAAATGCATTCGAAAAATAGTGAAGTGCCAACGATGCGTCTAATGAAGTTTAACGGACGAAACGCATCGAGCTGAAAACACTTTTTAAGAGAACGCACACAGATTACATTGCATTTCACATTCCATTCGAAGCTGTGTCCACACCTTTTTATTGCATTCGAAAAGTGCACAAAATGTTTACTTCCAGATTTCTGTTCAATATAAAAATATATCTCAATTTCAATGCAGTGAAACAGTTGTGAATTTTGTACGCGAACACACACACATACACATTGCATCGCATCACTAGAAATGTTTGTGTGTGCATTCAAAGATCACTTGTATTGCAGCAATGCGTTCAAATAGATCAACAACAAACTCAACAGAATTGAGGAATAAATCTATTTATCAACAAAAAGTGGTGCACTGCTGAAATTTACTTTTTTCCATACATCTCTGTTCGAGTGAAAAACGTGCTACAAAAAACAAGTGATGCAAAGGCGGAGTGCATCAGCATCACAGCATCACAGCATCTCTGTGCACACATACACACAAAACGATTGCATTATTATTTGCGAAACGAAACTTTTGCTTCGGCAACGGCGAACTGAAAACGGTGTTGAATTACAGTATTCGCTGTAATCACAGTCTCGAAGAACAAGAAAAAGATAACCTTTTTTCTTTTAACACCAAATTACTTATACTCTCAGCAATGAAATGAAATCAAATTTTTCGAGAAACGAAAACGCGTAACCGTTCGTTGTATGTGTGTGTCTGTGTTCACTGCTCGTATATTACTTCCTTCTCAAAGTTTGTATGTGTGTGCTAACAAACGATTCAAAGACAGGGCATTGCAGTGATATTGAAAAAAGTAATTGGAAACGTGGCGCATCGCCAATCGTCACAATGTTAGGTTCTGATCAATGTGTACAATTTTGTAATTCGAACGCTCGAGTTTCGCCCACTTTTTCTTTTCGACTCACTTTTATTACGAATTCTATTTCGAAAAGCGCGAAAAATTACAAAAATTTACGGCAAACAAACGGAAGTGAAATAAAATTGCAAATCAATGTCTGTACACGATGTGATTTTTGGATGCAATTCGTTTCCAAATTGAAGTGAATTTATTAAACATGCATTTTGATGTTGTTCACTTCAATTTGCGAGTTATGTATGAAAGGCAACAACTGAGACGTGAAAAAGAAAAGAGATGCGAAAAGCAGAAAACAATAAAAAATACAGTGAATCGTTAGAAGTGAAAAGAGAAGATTCACTGGTTTTGCTTGATTCGTTCGTACGTTTGTTTCGCGTAATCAAAGTTTTCGTTTTTGGAAAAAAGGAAAGAAAGCTAAAGTCGGTAACGAACGACTAGCAGTCGAAAGTCGACCAGCGGCCTTTTGGGCTTTACGCTTTAGCATTAAATTTTCTCAGTAATTTTTCTCTCAAACTTTCAGGCGCTTTTGATTTACTTTGATTGCGATGTGCAACAAACCAAATGCAGCGTTGCGTTCGCATTATTGGCAATCGAATCGAGAATGCAACGAACGAACGACGAACGTTGCTGTTTCTGCTTTCATTCTCGAATGACCGAGCCATGCTTTGCGACGCAATTTCACTTTCAAACTGTTTGTTGTATTAAAATAAGGGAAACGAAGCGAAACGCACGGACACGGATAAGCAGTGTGCAGCAGTCGCTATCGACGACGGTCATCTCTCTCTGCATTCACTTTTCAGTCACTCTTTTGAATCGCGGAGCAAAACGCGCCACAAAACTTGATGCATTCAAGTGATGCACACTTGGACAAAGTTGCACACTTTTAGACAGTGAAGAATGAAGGAGAGAATAAGAAAAGTTTTTGCAAAGTTCACTTTTTTATGTTCAAGTTTTGTAAAGTGCATTCACTGCTTTAAAATAAGTTTAGATTTTAGAGAAAAAATTCGCTTCGATGCGGCATCTCGCATCTCAGGCAACATTCATCGGTTTCCAAGCAACCAATGGTCGCTGTTGCAAAGCTCTATTCAAAAATGCTTTGAAGTAACATAAATCGTAATATATATGAGAAGAAAAGATAAATCCCTCTCAATTTTTTCCCTGATTCTCTAACTTTCGTTTTGTCGTTTTGTTTTTCTCGCAGAAAACGTATAAAACGGGCGAATAGCAGCAGCAAGAAGAGTAAAATTTATACGCAAAAGTATTTTCGGATACATTGTATATGTATGGCCATTACTTGCTTTCAAATGCGTACTATGTTCATATATATATAACAATGGTTATATATTTACGTTTCAGTTTACTTTCGTTTTTATTCTATGCTCTGTTTAAGCCATTCGTTCACTGTTCGAATCGCAATTCGCATCAGTAAAAAGATGCTGCGATGCATTACGATTCGTCTTTGCAATGAGAGTATCAGCCGAATAACGACGGTGAATGTATATATAAAATAGAATAGAATAGAAGAGAATGCATTCGAATAGAACTTCTTTTTTACCGTTTTCTATTTTAAAGAGGAGGAGTTTGTCGAATGGCTCCGAATCGCGTTTCGAAGGGATTGAAATCGAATGGATGCTGCGCTTTTTTAAATTTAAATTGATTTTTAAATAAAGACTTCCCATTTTTATCGAACACATGCAGTCTGCACATGCAAAATAGAGCCGCAAATGGTTGGCAAAGAGTTTGCATGCGATGCACCAATAATAGTATTTTAAATCGATTTTATAAACGCGAAACCCATTCGATTCGCGAACAAAGCAGCCTTTAGAACATAGTCGCTGAGTTTTAAAGAATCGCAGTGAAAAAAGGGAAAAGAGAGAGAGAGAGTGAAACAAACTTGCGCTCATTTTTTATTCATTCAAAATAAAATTTATGTAACTTTATAGGACTTGAAAAGAGATCTATTTTCAAAGGAGAAAACATTTCACAAAAAAACATCAAATTTCCGTTCTCAATGCAACGCTTCTCTAATTTCAAATTTTACATTTTATTTCTCGGTTTTCGAGAAAAATAAAAATGTAAATAAAAATCGATGCAACGCAACATCCAACTTGAACAATTCACTTTTTGAATGCACGCAATTCACACAACTGACAATGGTACTACAAATTCGCTTTTCAAATGCACTTTAAATTGATTGTAGTTGTGATGGTAAAGTTACGTGTGTGCATAACTTTACGTCTAACATTGTAAATGTGCAGTTATCGGCGTTCTTATTCTTGTTATTCTTCGCCTGCTCTTTTCGGCGAAATAAAAAATATGCGATCACTTTTCGGGAAAAAAGCGAAGCGGCCACACACAATAACAACACAACACAACACAGCACATCGCTCAGTGTGCAGCATCCCTGCGATCGCCGTCCCTGCGGACATTTCCGCGTCTATGAAATAAGTATTGAAATAGGAAGTCGAGACGAGCAGCTTTGTGCATATTGCGATTATTCAATGTGAACACAGTGAACAGCGTTGAGCGTGAATGTGAATGTGTATTTTGATCTTTCGCGTAATTTAAGCTAAGGTAACAAAAATGCATTAAAAAAACATGCTTAAGCGCGAGGGGAGACTGACGTGAATTTTTCAAAAAACTGAGAATCCGTGTTGCGAGAACAGTTAAGTTATTACTTAAACTTATACTGTAACTACTCAAGTATCTGCAGTATTTCGCCCGAAAAATTGTAATCGTAATACATGTATACTACAGCATAGTGTACATAGTATACTGTGTGATGAGGATGCAGTGAAATCACGTGAAACTGTATTAACGTTTTTCGCTGGTGAATTGTTTGCTTTGTTTGCGCTGTATTTTCACATCGAAAATCTAGAGCACGCAACGAAAAGCACGTACGATGTGTACACATACATTCAAACTGTACACAAGTGCTTTTCGATTCAATTCAATTGAATTCGCTGTTTTTTTCACTGCAAAAGCAAATTCCTTTTGAAAATATAAAAATATTATATAAAATAAAAAAGTTTTTGCAGACGTTTGACTTTTGCTTTTTTAAAAAATTGTAATTCAATTTAAAAACAAGGCAAACATTGCTTTCAGCTTTACTTATCGTTTCACATTAAGCGACCGATGAATTGCAGCACAAAAAGCGAAATTACCGCGAACTGAACTCGAAATTCAATAATTACAATAATACATACATACATGTACACACAAGTAAGCATGTAACAATTTAATAGTTAAACTTTATCGAAATTGCCGCTTTCCATAAACATTAAATTACAAAACGTTCAAAAGGAAAAGATATACATTCGCGATACTCGAGTATGTTGCAATAACCATAATACATACATGCATTGATGCTTCGCTTGGTTGATCGCTTTAAATTAAACTAAACGAAATGAAACATTAAACGAATTGTGCAGTCGATACAATTTGCAAAGTGCACACATTTGATACTAAAGCAAAAATATTGAAACATGCATCGAAACATTGAAGCATATAATTTGCAATTAAATTATTTAAGAAGTTTGACTGTTTTTAAAGAAATAATCATAAAAACGATTAGTAAACGACCGTCGATTAATATTCCATAATTTTCTGTGCAAATTATTTTCAACTCGATACAAGCGTGCTTGATATCGAGTTAGCAGTAATAATTATGTTTATCGAGTCAAACTAACGCAATTCGTATTGAATTTAAAATCGATGTTTAGCGATTTTGCGAATCATTTATACTTTAATAAGCGTTTATCGAATAAATAATCATATTTAATATTTAATAAATATTGCGAGCACAGTTTTCACGATATTATAATTGATATTATTCAATTCGTCTTTGTGTAACACATTATTTAAGCAAATTTAGTGCGACCACTCCTTGAAAGCAGAGTCGATTATTTATAATATTTTTACTTAAAATTAAGATTTAAAAAATACGTTATATTAATTCCACTCGAATACACACATCATTGCCTCTTTTTTCGCTGCCGATAATTAAAACGAATGTTTAATTAAATTGAAAGTCAGTTTATATAAATAATTGCCGTTCAAATTAAACGTGAAACTTTTGCGATTTCGAAATCCGTTTAAAAGTCGAACTGTAATTATGTTCTTATGTCGTTTTCTTTTTATTCTTTTTTAATAATTTTTTTCTTATTTTCTTCGAAATGACATAAAACAAGAGTAAAGTTTTCGAGTTTTTGGGAAATTAAATTTTTTCATTAAAAAAGTAAAATGCAATGAAATATGAAACAGAAAAATGTGTGTACTTTGAAAGCACGCGACAAGTCAACGATGCGAAACTAGTGATACTGATACTGCAGCATCACTGACGTTCATTCTTTATTTGCTGTCCTAATTTTAATTGCCCACAAAAAAGTAAACACAAAGGAAACAGAATCAAGTAAAAAAGCGAAACATGAACGCAATTAAATTGTAAGCAGTGAAAGAAAAGGCAGCGCACGGACATTGATGGACAACGAACAACAGTGATGTCTGAATAAACAGTGAGTCACAAAAAATGGTGGAAACATTGGGCTCCATGTTTGTTTTCAAAATGATTTGAATTCAATGGATTTGAGTTCGATGACAATTTGACAGTGAAATCAGCGACAGTGGTCGTAATGTTAGTCTGTACGTGTCTTGGATGACATTGAATGTGATGCGCGCGTTGCAAGTGGCAGCCGAAAGCGATGAATGCTTTTCACAGCATCTTTAATGATGATCTGTCGACTCGGGACTCGATACTCATCGACCGACAGACACGCAGCACACTCGACGATGAATGCATGTGATGCGTGCCATTCACGCACCGATCTCTAGTTTAGTCGCCATGGAGACATTGCATCCGAAATTGTCGCTCATTTTTTTGTTTGAAACTCTTGTTTCGCATCTTTTTCGGCAGCGATTTTTTTTCGCGGAAAACGCGGAGAGGAGACAATTTACACTCTCTTTATTTTTAAGGCATCGAATAGAAGACGTCTGCTCATCAATTGTGTTGCATTCGACTAGACAAGCAAATTGCGAAACGTTTGCAGTTCACAAACACAAAATGTGTGCGAAATTGTTTTTCTCTCTCCTCATCCTCTATTTCTCTCGTCTCTCTTTTCCACTGCACTCTCAGTTCACATTAAAATGCGTAATTCGATTTCAGGCAAAGCATTCGTACACAATAGACGCACATTTCGACGATTGTTTTGCATTCGTATTTTGCAATTGTGATGCATTAACTTTTCTTTGCTTGCATTTGAATGCAACATTCAAATATGCTTTCGACGCAATGCATTCGTCGAATGCTGCTGCTTTAAAGATGCATGAATTGAAAGTGAATGAGTGCACAAATAATGGCAAATAATGAATGAACGAATAGAATGAATGCACCGTGTGTACTGTGAATGAAATAAATCCGCACGCTGCGTTCACAACTGTAGTCATTAAATGTAAAGGATTGATGTGCGAGCTGCGGATGCGAGCTTTGCTTCGATTTGCGTTCACCTCTTCAATCGTGAATAACGAGAGATGAGTTAAAGGAAAGTATAATCTTGGCATACATACCAAACATTCATCTATTCATTCATTCATTATTATACACATTCGATGTGCGCTCACCACAAACAATGATGTATAGTGTGTGCATTGAGTTCGGTTATTTGTGAGCAGTGAAATTCGCAGCGCGAAACGGACGTAAAAAAGAGAAGAGAGACGAAATGATTGCATTTCGATTCTTTATTCGCGAAATTGGACGACGAATGGACGAATAAACGGAATACGAATAGCGAAGTGTTTCGACGACGAATGGATGCTGCAAATGCAAGGCAGAAGAGAGAACAGGGCTTCCAATTTGAATCCGAGATTCTTTGGAAGCAGTCAAGCAATTTCGATGATTTCCATCACCTTTTTTCTCTTACTGCTCCTCTCTCTTCACTCGACTTCTATTTCGCTCTCTTTTCTTTTCGGTGTGTATTCAGAAATCCGTCCATTCTTATTAAAGCTCTGCCGTCCTGATTAATGCAATCTTTCTTTCGTTTTCCATCTTTTCTTTAGCAGAGAAAAGTATTCGAATGTTTTTTAACCGTAAAAATGTGAGATACAGACAAACAGTGAAGTGATGCACATATGTGTGAACGTTGCACTCGAATATCATTCAATTTCTTTATATTTTCTCAATCGTTTCCTGCACACTCTTTTCCGTCTCAAAAATAAATTATATTTCATATTAAGCAAAGATGTGTGCGTTCTTTGCTCATATATATTCGTGATGCTGTGCTTGCTGCTTGCTGCTCTTTTTCCACTTCTCTGTTTTCGATTGCATTTCAATCTATATTTTCGAACTCAGATACGAAACAAAAGTTGAGTCTTTTTTTATAATGCATTCGTCATTGTCTGTTATTTCGAATACACTTCTCTTATATTATTATTCGGCAGCAAATATAAACTATTTTATTATCATTATTATTATTATTATTCCAGTCATCTCGACATTCAATTTTTCATTTTTCGCAAAATGCATTTAAAATGCGCTTTAATAAAATCGCAACAACTTTTTTGTATCACAAAAAAATATAACTAGATTGGATTTGAATTTCAATTTCACTCACTTTTTTGTTGATTGTTACGAATTGAAATTTGAAACCGAAATTATTATTTTTTTGCTTCGCTGTATTTTCGAGATTAGTCGTTGTCAAAAAGTGATTCAAAAGGAGTTTAAATTTCAAGAAAAATTTAAAAACTTATGTAACTACACAAATTGATTAATTAAAAATTGAAAATAACAATTTTTGAGAAAACAAAATTTCCTTTTTTCCAGTACGAATAAAGTGAACACAAAAGGACACTGAAAAAATGTTGCTCAATGTGAAATACAATTAAACCAGGAATTGACCTTAATTCAGCTTGTTCAACCATCATTATCATCATTTCAAACAAGTATTACAATTGAAATGTTTATCAACGAAATTATCTGTTTTCTGGCATTTCAATATTTTCAAATACATTCGACAGCGAAAGTTGAATGCAAACTTTTATAACATGATAATTTATAAATGTTTTGAGTGCAATATAAAATATTTCAATCATAGTGATGCACTTAAGAAACTGTTAATTACACGTAATTGTTCAAAAACACACCTTATTTTATTTCAAGTAAACAAAATATATATACCTTCTCAAGCATTTTTAGTAACTAATTTCGTTATTAATTAATGACCGAAAGAAATGGTATTTGCAAATATTGTAATTAAAAATGTTTTCTCAGTTTTGCTCGCAGTCGATCAGTCGGCTGCTGCTGTAAATCAATGCACTTTTCTTCTTTTAATCTTGTTTGGCAAAGAAAAAGTAGAAGACGAGAATAAAAAGCAAGAAACACAGTGTGTTGTGTGGACACAAACGAAAAGAATCGCTGAGAGAATAAAGGCGAACGATTTGTGGCCGCGTAAATGAAGTGAGTGCAAACAATTAGTGAAGAGGTGTAAATTAATGGCGGCTAACGCGATGTAATGTTGTTTCGAGTAAACATTCGCTGCGGAAGGCGAAGAGCAAAGAGCACAGCTTCACATGCAACGCATCGACATTCGTCGATAGACACAAACACAAACATACACACCATGTGTAATGCGAGTGAAGTGTGAGTATGGAAATGACTCGCTGCTTAGGTAAACAAAACGGTGCAAATGAATGAGAGAAGCATTGCTTACGAAACGTTAACGTTATCGCACTTTCGGCAACATTTCAGTGATAATTAAAATCGCGGCGAGTAAAGTGGACACAAGTCAGCATCGCATGTAATTCTCGGGTTGTTATTGTCGTTAGGATCATAAGTTTTCCTGGTTTCGTTTCCGTTCGAAGGAAGCAAACGGTCAACGAAAAAGTGGTTTAATGACTGCTGTGCCTATGTCCGCTGCCATCGATGACAAGCAATGTATTGCGTCAGACACTTGACGAGTGTTTGATTGCAGCGAGAATTGAGCAATTTTAAAGAAGAAGTAAAATAGTGGCCAAGAAAAGCGAAACTCATTAATGACCGAAAATAGCGAATAGTTGGCTATTATACAGTTGTTAACCCGGAATGACACGGTATCACAGTTGATGAGTGATTATAAAAGGCTCTCTGTGCTCTCTTTCGTCTCTCGTTCGTTTTCATTGCGAAAAGCAACGAAGAAAAGACGCACAGCATCGAAAATAGCTTACAAACAATTGCAAAACTATAGTTGCTAACTCCTAAAAGGGATGTTATCGCACTACAAAGTCATTCATTTTCTGAGACGATATTATATGAACTGTTAGATGCTTGTGTGTCTGTATGTGTACTCTGTTCTTCGGTCTCTTCTTTAACAATTCACTACGTTTTCATCGTTCGCATCGTTTTCATCATCGCTATCACTGGCAATGTGTGTGAACGACGCTAT
>NCKV01000015.1:0-38980 GCA_003675905.2 Leptotrombidium deliense
GCAGTTCACTGGCTGTTCACAATTTTCAGTGGATGTGTTACAAACGCACTTGAAAATTAAGGCGAAACGCTTGCAATTTTGTTTTTCATTGCCTTTTGTGACTTTTTTTGAAGCAAAGAATGGTATAATTTTGTCGAAAATGCAAGACATTCTTAAAATGACAGACAAGTCGCATTTTATATTTCTTTTGATTATCGAAGTCGCAATCCGGACGCAAGGTACGCGTATACATTTGTTAATTTTAATTGACTTTTACGATTGCTTTAAGATACCACAATTTTGATTTTATCTACTTATAATATTGATTATTATTTAAACTCTTTGCATGTTTGCTTTTCAAACAGTTGTCAGTACATATACAGTATATTGCCTGTTTGTCTGTGTTGTAATATGTACTGATAGCATTAATATTTACTGATCGCATTGCCGAGTTCGCTGAATAACCAAATAAGCATGCAACAATCGCGAAAAATAATTGCTGTAAAATGTGAGCATAGAAATAGTGTTTTGTTTGCATTTCGGTGTTCACTGTGTTTGCATGCAATCGATGTGTTTGTGATAGACGACATGTGTGCAATGAAACTCACTTTGCAATGATTTATGAGAAAACAAATATTTAATATTTAAAATGATTTCGCATTGTTTCTTTGAGCAAACGACATTATAATAAAATAATGAATAATGTTCAAATGTAAGGAAATGATGACAATTCTGTATTTGCATTATTTTCGCACACACACTGAATGTGTGTAATAAATATGGTGCATATTAAAATTAAACAAAAGACATTCTTTTCACGGTTCGCTGAACTTGCAGTTCGCAACTGATTTTGTAGAAATACGTAATCGAAAGCTGACTGTTGAAATTAGAAAATATTACGATAGGAGCATGTACATGTACAGTATGCATAGTTAGTGTGTACTTCGGGACGCGCGACTAGTATGCAAATTAATGCTGGCAGCGAACGTTTAACAGCGGCGAATAAAACGAAGCCAAGTATTATAATTTGCAAGTAATGATTACTACAAAAATAATTGCTAAAAGGAACTCTAATGAATTAGTTTTGTTTTTCACAAAATATGAAGCTGTTTTTATCATTAATGCTTCCATAATAAAATATGAATAAATGACTTTTTTCGATTACACGCGTATTGCGAATAGACTGTCTGCGAGTTTTGCGAGAACGTTACTGTTGCAAATCACTTTTACATTTCCTTTTCGTTCGAACCTTTTTCCGCTGAAAAACATTTTCTGAATTTAACAATAAATACGAAAATTGCTTTGCGTATTCATAGTACTTTTCTTGGAAGCGGCGAAAGTTGTTTTTTGTAGCCGAGAAATGAACGTTTTCTGCTCTCACGTACACACACAGAAAAGCGAAAAGGTGCACATTAATGTCTCTGTTCACACAGTTCAAGCATCACATTTATTGTGATGTAATAACCGAATTGCGAAACCTGCGAAAGTGTCTCGTTTCAGTGACTGTTGTATTGTCAGTCGACGATCACAATTACGGTTCACTGTATTACGCGAACGCCATTTAGAGTTGCGTTTCTTCGATATTTACGCTGCAATTTGCATACATCACTTAATCCATTCAATCCGAACTCAAACATGTCTTTTATGTAAAGTTAGATACGCGATTTATTCTGCCATTGCGTTCGATTATCAAAATCCTGCAAAGATAAGTATATACATTACATTTAAGGTTATTACGCAATTTATAAATATTAATATTAGGTAAAGAACTTGCAATTGCTTATAAATATGAATGCGAACCTTTCAACTCTGCCTTTTATTATTGTTTATTTTACAAAATTATCGACACAGCAAACAAAGACATTGAGACATGTGATGTATTAGACATGTAAAGGATTGTTGCGTTCTCGCTTCGCTCGCAAACTACACGAATTAATGCTTTCATTGAATTATCACAGAAAAATGGAAGCAGATTTTGAAAGGATTTGCTGAGAAGTGAAGCAGAAGATCTTTTTTGGTATGTCGCGAATATTGAGAAAACATGCTTGAAATGTGTTTTAAATAAATCAGTGTCGTTTTTTGTGAAAAAGTGTTGTGAATTATTGAATGCTATTCGCTCGCGAATAATAGCTTTTCGAGAATCGCAATCATCGTTATGTTCATACTTTTTCCGTTTCCTGTGAATCCATTGATCACTGTTTCCGCAGTTGTTATGAATTTTAATTTCAACATAACATTTGTTTGCAACGCTTTTACATTTTGTTTGCTTTGTTTTCAAATGTTAACAAAGAATGCAAAAGGTTTTGCATTTCATGCAATATTCATGTACTGAATGTCGTTGCGAGCGCAAATGTCGTGTTTCTTTGAGAAACGCTCCTAAATTCGGTGACATTTATAAAGTTACGTAAAAGCTGTGTAAATATTATTTGCGAATTAGACTTCACTTATTGTGACGAAAACGAGAAATCAGTTTCGGATGAATCGTAGTGCGTCTAATTGTGCAGTATTCACTAACCAGAACATTGCAACTGTACATTTGTTCATTAATTTGCATTCAGCAACTGACCGTCTCGATTCACTCGTCTTCATTCTTGAACGCAACTGTTTCAACGACACTTCTTTTCTCGACACTGTTTGCATACATTTATTGCCTGTTTTTTGTTGCAAACTAAGCGAGGCAAAAAGTGTAGTCGGTTAACGTCGCTCGTTGAGTGCATTCGATACAAGAAACGACATGAACGGCTGCCTGCGAACGCATTCGATGTGAACGTTCACAGAAAATGTGCACAGACGAAAAGAGGTAAAAAGTAAAGAATAAAAGAGCTGCTAAAGCAGCGAATGAAACAGATTGCGAATCTGTTGTCAACTTGTGTTGAATTACACTCGAATGATGAGTGATCATTGATTTCGTCCCTGAAAGAACAGACTGCAGAACAGCGTTCACTGCGTTCACTGTTTCACCGAGATTTCTCAGTTCGTCGAGATCGTTACGAAACAAGTCAAATAGTAAACAACACTGCTGCTCGCTGCTGCCAATTCATGCATTCATGTTGCAGTGTTACGCGACTTTACAAGTGTTGCATTCGAATGCAACATAAACAGACAAACGCCTTCAGGCCAATTCGCAGAATGTTGCTGCGTTGAATGTGTATTTTTCGAAATCAAAAGAACTTCGCCGCAAACTGTAAAAAATTGTTTCTCCGTTTTCATTATTTGCATCAATGAAAGCAAATGCATCCTAAAATGGAATCGCATTTTCATCTCAGATGTCGAACACAATTCATTAGTGCTTCGCTAATCTTATTGTTCAATTTGCAATTTACTGAAATTAATTGTATTCGACACTGTTTATTCGTCAAGCTTAAAGCATTTTTATTTAAAGTAGTTTTAATTTACGATTCGAACTGCGAACCACATTAATTGTTTGCTCTGAAAACTAATAAATTTGTTGCTTTTCACTGGTTTTCGGAAAGCAACGTTTGCTCGATAAATCTTGGCTTTTGTGTTATTGGCTCAGAGTTATTTTTAGAGTATTCGTCTTCTGCTGCTTTCGGTGTTCTCTTCACTGTTTTATCCTTTTTCCTTGATTCGTTGCATCGGAAACTGTGTTCACAAAAATACGCTCCACTTTTAATCAAACATTTCGTGTATCCATTGTGAGCATAAATAGAGCATTATGAAAGCTTTGATCACCTCAACTTTGGTCATTGCGCTGTAATTAAATGGAAAGCATTCGCAATTCGTTTGTTCGCAGACAGAACATTTCTCAAACTTGCAACTCGTCAAACTTATTTGACATTTATGTGCACGTTTGGTTATAAATGGAATCGCATTTTACAACACATCCGTATACGAAATGAATCTATAAATGGTATAAATTTTAATTGGAAACTGTAGGATCGGTGTGAATTGCTCACCGTCAGAGGTGCCTTTAATTTACTTGAGATGTGAGATATGATTAATCAAACGGCTGTCAGCAGCTTAACTGAGATTTGCGCCATATTGAAATTCACCTTTCAATGAACATTTGTTTGCAGTGCGCATCCATTGAATGCATCGAATGCATTGCATCCATTACACTCTTTGCACTCGCATTCAATTACAAACAACAATACATTCGCGAATCTCTGTCTTTTCGCTCTTTTCGTTACATTTTCTGTGATTCATTTCTTTCTTCAAATATTTGCAAAACTTTTACTTTAACTTTAAGTGTTTCAAGTCAACTTTTTTGCAATTTTCAAAAGTGTTGAGACCGTTGTTGTTGCCTTGCTTCTTATTTCAATATTACTTTCTCTTCTTTTTCTTTAGTTCATCGATTCGTTTCAATTTTATGAAATTCGCCCATTTTTTCACTTTTTCAAAAGAAAAAACCAAAATAGTGAGAAAAAGCTATTTTTGTGTTCAATCGTGAAGTGTATGTTTGTTAAAGTTATGTCGTTAAGTAAAAAATATTTCATACATTTGTGTTACATTTCACATTTTTCATGGTTCGTCCAAACAAGACAAGAAGCGAAGCAAAACGAGACTTGTTCGCGTTTCAAATGCAACGCATGCAAACAAATCAACGATTTGGTCGTTTGCAATGCAACATTTCATCGTTTCCGTTATTAGCTGCGAATGTAAACGATTTTTGGCAAAAAATATGCAACAATCATTTTGTAAACGTCGTTATTACTGGGAATAAATTTGTAGATTTGAATTTTAGAAATACAATGCGTTCGTTGCATGCATTGAAATGCAATTCACGAATCCGTAGATTTGTTCGCGAAATTAGTTTAATTTTTTCTACTCTTTCACTCGTTTTCGACATCTTTTTTATATTTCGCTTTTTATTATTATTTCTTGCCTTTCTTTCGAGAATATAATAAATTAGAATTCAACGAAACATCAGTCGATTGTGCGTTGAATTCATCATAAGTCCGTTGGTTCGTTTCATTTTCATGTCACTCATGGTTATCGCAATTTACTGAATTCTTAATACAATATTTTACGCTACAATGCATCGCTATTCGAATTCATTGAGTAGACAATCAAATTTGTATGAAATGTGTTCCTTTATTACAAATGAAACAGTGAATGTTTAACCAAAGGAAATGTTTGCAAAACTACAAAACGTTTTCATAACTGAACATACTGCATAACAAATGTGAAAGCATTTTGAACAATTACACTTTCCACGACATTCCATTGATCACCGTTTTCGTTAAAAAACACAAGCAGTTGTCGACCGTATCACATTCATATTCAGTGAACAATTTACGGAGACACTAATCTCTGTAATATTGTTTTGTTAGTATTCATGTGAAATGCAACAAACGCCGAAATTAGAACATTCTCTCAGCGATCAATGAAAGCAAAAGTAACGAATTATTGCGATTGTAGTGCGTTTTTAATTTGCTTGCAAATCATTTCCCCATTCAAGTGAACACTTGCAGTTCGTCCTAATTTACGACTCGTAAACTGTGAAAAATAAGAGATGAATGAATGATCGATACAATAGTTTCGTGAGTATTGAACGCAGCATTTGCAGACATAAACCTCTAATTTATTCAATGTGAATATTATACTGCATTTTGTTGAATGTTTGAATGTTATGCGTTTGCAGCGGCGATCACTGTTCGAAAAGTGTCTAAAATGGTTCGCGAATATATCGAGATACTGGCAATGTGCTCTTGATTATTCATAGAATGTTCGCCAGTTTTGTACATATTTTGTATGCATTAACTTCAGTATTGGTAACGTTTATTACACAAACTGTGCATTAAAAATCAATTTCTGAATTCGTGAAGAAAAATGGACGCCGAGCACTCTGCGAATTTGAACTGAAAACTCAGAACACACACAGTGCTAAACACTGGTCTATTGTTGAATTGGAAAACTGTTTCGCTTGTTTTTATGGCAAAAAGAGATCATAAAAAGCGATGCGATATTTGCGAAGAATACTTTTTCTTTCGGAAACCTTAAAATATATCGACTTTTTTTGTTTGATTTAATGTTTCGGAGAAAAATTGAAAGCAGATTTGATTGACAACAATTGTATGAAATATGAATAAAATGTTGCATTCATGGCCGATATTCGGTCATTTGCTTCACAAAAGCGAGTTTCGACGCTTTATTGCATTGACCGTTAAAAGACACTCTTTTCACTCTTCTCTGATGTGCTTCTTTTTTACGCATTCTTTTCAATCGAAACTCACATACGAACGCTGCGATTGAAACATATGATCGTTGATCACTGTTCCCAACCATCAAATAAGCGATGCTTCATCTTGTGAATCAAGAAACAACAGTTAATACAAAGTAAATACACTGGTCTGCTTGAACTCAGTTACACAGCTTTCATGAAATGAATGGCGTGTTAGCTGCGATCATACACATCATACTCTACTCATTTTCTGCATTTTTTGTTCGCAAGCAGAAAGTACGCAAACATTTCTTTTTCATCTCTTTCCAAATGCATTCTGATTGTGGTACACTCTCTTTGTACTCGCTCTCCAATTCTAGCAAATTTGTTCAACCAAATGTTGTGTGTATATATTAAACAGTGTTTTGTGTTTTTATTTAATTAATGGCCGCAAACAGCGCAAAGTTGTAGTAATTTGTGGTCTATTCGAAAATGTATGCAAACTACTGAAAACGAAGTAACGGGAGTTACGCTCGTAATACTGTTGTTGCATTGTGCATGTACATGTATATTGTATTGTAGTGCATCTTGTGAAACAGCCGCCTGCAGACACCGAAGACGACGAAATATTGCACTTCTTTCGTTTCTTGGATGCTTTCAACATTTATTTGCTTTCATTTTTGAATCGCATTCGAATGAAGTTTTAGAAATATTTTTTCTGTGACTCGAGAAAAAGAAAACGAAACAGCAGAAGTCGAAATTTGGTTGTTCGATGTGAAGTGAAAAGCAGCATGCAGGCAATGATCAGAGTTTATTGCAAATTATTTATGAAAAAAGTGGAGCTCCATTTGATTAGTGATCGCATTTATGTTGCTTGCGACAAAAGTGAATGCAGTGCAAAGCCAACTTTTTCATCACTAATGTATCTTTAAGTCGGTGAGCTTCCAGATTGTATAGGATAATATAGCCTTTATCATGTCTCTACTTTTTATGTGCGAATTCGCTGCTCTCCGTGAACGTAAAGGACATTACGGCTTTTGTATTTAGCTTTACAAAAAAGTGACTGACTTTCTGCGTTCGCAATGCTTTGTAATCATTATAGAATAGCATCTTTAGACACTCACCAAAACGGCTTTTCTCTCCGCACACGCCTTTCAAATGCAGTTATCGTTTCGTGGTTTTCGTTATGCCACACATCGCAGACACAACGCAACCAATACTGCGAACACTGCAATCCCATTTCTGATATGAAACTGAACGTGTAATATTATTTGCGCTTAAAATCAAATTCATCACTGGTTACAAGCAAAGTGCGGCACTCCATTGCATGTCAGCAAAAAAGCAACTCGAAAACTTTCAACTTTCAAATGAATATAGTTACAGCACTGAAAATCACAACTTTCTTTGCTGTTTTTTCATCAAAACAATCTGTGCATCGTTCGTTCGTTTCCTTCATTCTCTATTTTCGATTGCAATCGTTCTTAATGCTTTCAGACTATTTGTTTGACTTTTGTCTCACATTGTGATGCAATTGATAACGAATAACTGTGAATAAAATTGAACGATGCGCTGAATTCGGTCAGATAAGCCAATATTGCGACACGACTCCAATTTGAATTTCAAATGGCTTATCGTTTATTGAACAAAAATTACTGATCGTCTCGATTGCATTCATTTGCACATTTCAAATGAAATTTGAATTGAACTCGAATTGCAGAAATTAATTTGCACAATTTACAACTCAGGATTGAAATATGATCATTGCAAAACAATGTGTCTGAATAATGGATCCCAGAATTGTGTGTACGTCGTTTACTGAAATGGAGACTCGTTTATTCGATAATTTTGAGTAAAACACAGTAACATTGCACCGCATTTGTGTGTTCGTTGAATGAACGTTGTTTTCTTTGTGTCTTTTGAAAGTGGTTTTCAAATTTGAAGAGTAAACAGTTCTGAATTCAATTTCTACTTTTATTCCCAAAAAGTCGGTGAAAATATTGTACTCTGCAAAAAGTCAATTGTTTCATTCACTTGACAAGAAGCGTCGAACGCTTGCAATTGCAATTGCAATTTTGACTGCCAAAAATGTTATTTCGCAATTCGAATGTTGAGTGCGTCTTTTGCAAATAATTTTCGAAATTTGCATTAAAAGTTTGATTCGATTTGTTTGACTGGCGAATTTCGTTTCTTGATGCATTAAAGACGAGGGAAAGCATTTTTCGCAAAAATTACCGCAATTTTTTAAAGTAATGCAATCACATTTAAGTAACCATAAATGAACAACAGTGACTCGATTAAAGTTAAGAACTCAATTTCGCGAGTTTTCGTGAATGAAAATTAGGCAATTATTTGTTGCAACAAATATTTTCTTTCGAAAAGTTGGCGATTGTGAAGAAGCAAATGATTTATTAAATTACTCGAACATTATTATGCAGAAAATGCAAACTTTATTTTCTTGTGCTGCAAATGGAAGCAAAGAGCAATAAATAAGAAGTAAATGCGAATTGAATTTATAGAAATTAGAGTGTAAATAATAATTCGATAGAAATACATTTAGCGAGATGCATTTTGTGAAAGCAAAAATGGTTTCCATTTGAAAATAGTCGAAACGCCTTCGCAGCGATATTCAGTTTGCCTTTTCTGTGTTCGTGTCTCACAGGATTGCCTAATCTTTTGAAAAGCATTCGGCTTTGCAATGCATTCCAATACTTATGGATTCTAATAATAATAAACCGTATTCGATTCGATTTCATGTCTCCACCATTAAATGCATACGATACATTCGCTGCACTCAAACTGCTCGCTTTTCACTGAAAATGCTTCGAATGAGTGAAGTCTGTCGAGCGACCAATGTTCTCAGACATATTTCATCGCGAAAACTTTGTTTCAACAAAATTACGAACGCTTTAAGTGTGCGAAACGCTTCAAATGAATTTGTGTTCGCTTCACACACTCACGTAATTTTAATTTGCGAGTTAACTTTCCACATTTTTGCACATATTTTTCTTACAAATGTTAGCAAATTTAATATTTCGTGTCATTTTCAGTCTACTTTCTCAAGTTTCACTTTTCATAAAAGCCGTGAACATTGTTGTCCACATTTCAGGGATGCAGTAAACATTTATTTGCTTATTTCTTTTCTTATGTGAACATTGTCTTAAACAATTCATTGTACACATTCACTTCTTATTCTTTTGCTTCAAATGTAGTCCGCATTTGTTCGTGCTCCTCTTTTTGCACTTTTTCTTCAAATAGCAATTTTTTATTCGCAAATATAAATGCATCTTTGCTATGTTTCAAAATGTGTTATTAATTCGTTGTCTCACACATTCGACTTATTTTCTTGACTCTCGACGATCGATAACAACCATTTTTCGTATTTCGTTTTTGCAAGCTTTCTGTTTATTAAAATTTAAGCTGAAAAAATGATTAAACTAATATTTACGAATTCGCATTTGCTTGAAATGAGTGTCTAACAGCGTTTCTTGGTTTTGGAGCGTGTGAAAGTAGCGAGTATTTTATGGTTTGGTTTAGACTGGTCGCATAATTAGTAGTGTGATGCGAAACGAATGATGCAAAATGAACACAATGAACAGAGAGCGTTGATTCAATGATGGTTGCTTAATTGAGTCGCGGTGCTGGCAGCGAATGTCGAGAAGTGTTCAATTGTCAACGTTCGATTGAATAAACAGACAACAAATGTGATCACATTGCGAACACGACGTAATAATGTAGGCACAATGTTTGCGACGACATATTGTTGTCTGTTTGCGGGTTTCGTGCTAAATGTACTCTTTTTATGGAAAGCTCGACAAAAGCAAACCAAGAGCGACGTACGAAAGTATCGACTGTTCTATAATCTGCGACATCATTTACAGAAAGGATGTCATCCTTCGCAATCGCTATGAACTTTCTCTTTCTTTTTTCGTAAACTTGCGTATTGTTTGCTCTCCATTCTGTATATTTACAAAGCTTGCGAACGTTTCGCGTTTATTTTTAGAATCGAGTTAAATTTATGCGTAAATTGAGTTTTCATCAAATATTAAATTATTCAAAAACGACAAATGCACGGCGAATGACATCTCACATTTTCGTTAACTGAGTTACACATCGATTTAAGTTTCGCAGTTTTGTGGGCGAGAAGCGAGATTCTTGATTCAATAATTTACATTTTAAGCGTAATACGCATTTCTGTTTGTTACACACGATTCGGGCGAATTGTTCGAGTGAACACACATGAAACACATTCCGTGTATCGTTCATTTCTTAAATTAATTACTTTTACTCGAAAAGATGCGATTCATGCTGTGGCACTAAATGTGCGCCACTGTTGTGTGAAATGAACGCAAAGCAATTGGAACGACAAAAATTGAACGAACCAAGAAAAAGGTTTGATAACCACCGGCAACGGTAACCTCGACTCGAGATGACATTCATCCCTTGTGTCACACAGCATTCGTTTCTGTTGGAAACCATCGAAATTGTGTTCAAAACGCATTTGCTTTGTGTTGCACAGTTCGTGTTGCGTATTGTTCATTCGTTCGCAGCTCTCTAATTTCATTTCGTCGATAAAATTGCATCTTTTCGAAAATTCATTACTTGTTCGTCTCGTTTATTGAATTAAATTGTTCGCACCTTTCGCTGCCAATTTCTAATAGAGACCGTTTGTTAGTTCACTCGAAACTCAATCAACTGTTGCAATCCATTGAAACGTTGTTACAAAGAGAAGTAATTATTTAGAAGCAAGTGATTGTAAAAATTTTCAATTTTCTTTAAAACCGAAAAACTTTGAGGAGCAGTGGAGAACAGTGAAGAGCTTTCTCTTGTTTTTCATTTACATTTATGTTTCGACGGAGAAACGTTCGCCGACGTCTCAATGCTCCGCCATTGTATGTTGTGCACATTGCACATACCCATCTTATATAGATGTGCATTCGATGCGCGAGCCTCTGTTTCGCAGCGTAATCCGTTCGATTCTTCATCTGTGCCTTCTTTTCGTGACAATTAATCAAACTCGTACCAAAATTCCGTTTTTCTCTTCGCGTTCATTTACACCGTAAAAACTCACTGAAAACCATATTATGCATCCAACTCATCGTTGCTTCGCTCAACACACAATTTGCGTAAAGTAAACAGCCGCTGCTGAGCGAAACAAAAGTTGAGCGATTAATTAAGTCTCTAAAGTAACCATTGTTCGCTGTCAAACGTTTGCTGGCAAGCATCGCATTAAACACACAATTCATTACTCTTTCGTCACAGTTGTAATGTTTAGAAATTCTTTTCTACTAAATTTTCAAACGAAACCGTTAATTGAGGCAAAAAGAAATGCGTGTATTTTTAAATTAATCCCATTACAAGTTTCTTTTGCGCACAACTTTGAGTGATTAATTCAATTAACAACAGTTTCGTGAAATACATATGTGCGTTTCAAACAAATTCGTGTGAAATTCGTGTATTCTCGCACTTTTCATCTTTGTGACTCAAAAACTGTAATAAGCACACAGAGAATATTCTTTTCGCTTGAATTTGTTTATTTGGCTGTAAAATGAATCTATTACATTGTTGAACTAGGAACATGTTTTGGAGAGTGTTTTTGCCTGGAAACGTAAAGATTGCAGCGAACTTCATATTTGTTAATTAGCGGTGAATAATGAACTGTTTTATTGTCGACGCTGCTACGATACGCGAACCGAGAGTTGCCGTGAACTTTATTTAAATTTAATATTCTACTTTAGTTGAGACTTGAATTGACAACAGTGACAGTTTCGCAGAGAAGCGAATCACATTAATGTTGCGAGCAAACAATAAACTTTGTGAGACACATGCATCGAATGGTGCACAACTAATGCCACAGTATTGCTGTGCAGACGTATTTAATCATTAAAAAGAATAGGAAAACAATGAGTATAAACGTGGTGTGTTTGAAGGCATAAAAGCTCTTCCTTCCTTTCAATGAGTCGACAGATTTAAAACGCATAAACTTGCGTTACTCGTATTCGTTTGCAACTCTTCGGCTGTGCACAACTTTCGTTGAGCAGTGAATGCAACCCTTTTCAATCTTGTGTCAATCGATTGAATAAAACTAACATTTTTGATGTTTTCATCTTTTTCAAGCAATCAAAGTAGTGTCAACTTGTGTATACTTCGCTTATATTTACAAATGCTTCTCTTTCAACGAAACTGTCAATAATTTGAATGAAGCGATCGTCACAAGTAAAGTGAACTGAGGACACATTTTAATTGCTCTCAACTTTTCGATGACTTGTTTCCGGAAAGGAAGCGCTCACTATTTTATTCGATGCATCTAATAATAATAATTGCGATGCTATCGATTGCATTCCGTTGCAGGAAACAACGTTTCTGAACGTTGCTTCTTTTGTGATTGCTTCTTGTCGCGATTAACTAATTCACGAGTCGATAATTCATTAATTTCAGGATGCAAAAATAGCTACGAATTAAGAATTCAGGTGAAGTTCACTTGATTGAATTGCGTTGCGTGTAAATAATTAAGAGCATGTCGAGTGAAAAATATGGAAAAAACATTTTTTGCGAAACACCTTTTTTATGTTTGAACGCTGTTTGTTTTGAGCTGAGCTTTTAATTATGGAAACGAAGAGGCGAAGAAAAGTTTTTTATCATATTTTCGTTCTGCCGTTGAAATGTGCTGAAATATCAGTTAATTAAATATTTTAATTAAATTTTTCAGTAATAACGTTTGTCACTGCAGAATGCTGCAAATGGTTTTCACTTTGCGTTTCATTGATACGTTGTTTCATTACAGAAAATGAGAATCAATTTCGAGTGAATGCTTTTAACTGTGGACACTGGATTTGTGTCAAACTGCGTTCACTGCTCTCCACTCAAATAACGTCTTCATTTTTAAAGCTTTAAAAACGTTGTGTTTTCACTGAAACGCAGAAATCTTTGTAAAGGCTGCTTTACATTAAATGTAAATTTCATAAGATTTACGATTGGCACAACTTTTTCTATTCCCGTATATAAATCATTGTCAAGAGTCGACTGCAGTCCTTTTCGCTAAATCCTGCTGGAATTGATGCAACAATTTCTTCTCTGCTTTCTTATAAAACTATTTATTTTCGCGACAATTAAGATGAACATTCTCATTGATTCGCAATGTTATTTCGCTCGTTTTTCTTTGTTTTATAACAACATTTTGTGAGATATTAATATCTTGCAAGATCTTCAGAACACTGCAAGTGTGGTGTTCTCAAATGGCATATGCAGTTGTGTTGTTCTTCAATTGCATGACGAACTGGGTAAATTCATGCTTATTACGTGCAACATTAAACGGCGTTCACTGTAATAAGCTTGCAACAATGAATGAAAAAGACACGTCTTGAGTTAGCTAATCGATTACTTGTGAAGTTTAAACAGTCACACCTTCGCTGTTCGCATGAATGATGAATTAACTACAATTTCTGTGAGCGTTATTCAAATTTAATTCAAGCTGTAATTGAATAGTGAAACAAAAAATGGAGACATCACTTCGTCTGCGAATGAATTCAGTGCTTCAAGCGAACCTTTTTTCTCAATACAAACAATACACCGAAGTGTGCACTAAAATTATAAATTCTTTTAATTAATGTTTCTTTCGGCGAATACGCTTCACTTTCTTTTATGTTGCAAAGAAAGTCACGCAGAACTTGATAACCTAATATTATTCACTATTACATTAGTTTGTAATTTAAAACGCCTTTTAAGTCGAAACAAGAAATGAAATGAAAAACTTTGCTTTTTGCAAAGCAAAAAAAGAGTGAAATTCAGAATGCATTTTTGCTTTTCCTGATTTGATTAAAAAGCTTGATTTTAATGCAAAAGTGCATTTCTTGAAATAAACTTTTAAAGCATAATGTTATTAAAGAACATAATGCGAACAGTGATTGAAGGATGCGAACGTTGAATGTTGACCGAGAGTTCAGCTTTTCAGCTTCTGTGGGACATTCAGATCGATGCCCTCGATAAACGTCCGCGCTTTTAACCGCAATGCGGAGATTACCAGCAAAACTTATCAATTCCATGTTTTGTTGAGTGAACATAAAAAGTTATCCACTGTTTCGCCTTCCGTTACGACAAATTCATCGCAGTCTCTTTTCTGCGGACTCCTCTGGCGGTCAATTAATTGCTATTTTTGATGTCGTCGTTTGATACTCTCAGACAATTGACTGCGGAGCATGCAAATGTTTGCCGAAAGAATATGTGCGGTAACAAGTTTTGACAAATAAATGCGATCTTTTTGGGATTACTGAACGAAGTTGAACATTGACATCGATGCGCGTTTTTTCTCCGCGTTGTTCACTCACGGATTATCGTCTGACGTTCCTAATAGTTCACGTGTTTGTCCACCGATAACAAAATGGCTTTACTTTTCGGTTACATGTTTAACGTTCAACTTGTCTTTCCCAAAGGTTCTCATCATTTTTGTCTGCTTATATTCAACTTTACTTTTAAAAAACCGTCTTTAAGGTTGAAACAAGAAAAGGCTCTTTTACGTTACAAAAACAAAATGGCTTTAACATTATTGGAGAGTGCAATTTGCTTCTTTTGCAATACTTTTTAATTCGCAAAAAAAGAAAAATTTCGTAACGTTCGTTTGCTACTGATCCTGTTTGTTGACGAAAGTTGTATTTAGAGATGCGTAATGCTTCATTGTTATTGCAAATATTGCATTATTTACTGATAACTTTGAATTGCTGTTCACTGAAATTGAATTTAAAAATATTCAAAAAGCATCGGCAATGCAATGAACGCAACACTGGTCGTTGAAACTGTAAACCCTGACATTTAATTTTTCAAAAGATTATTCCGTTGGGTTTCGTTTCGCTAAACTCGGCGATTTTATATTTGTTGTATTGAAAGTTCGCGAATTGAGTGAAATTCAAAAAAGTGTGAAAATAATGGAAACGAAGAGATGAGTTAGAAAACATGAAAATGCTGAAAAGCTGAAAAGTAGTTTCACGGCACAAACAAGAGTATTGCAATGAAACTCGTTTTTGGGCGTTCGATGCAAAGCGAATCGAATCGCTTTTTTGAATATCTTCTTCTCATTGTTTCTGCTGAATTCCATGTTTTCAATAGAAAATGTTAGCAAACCATATTCATAATGGAAACAAATCAATTGGAACGACAATAAGGCACATATTTTTACGTCATTAAACTAAATGGGGTTTTGAAGCTTTGCAAACGGCTTTTTCAGACGAAAACTAAACAATAAAAACCGTAAACGTAAACATCAAACAATATTTATGCAAGTTTCTTGTTTGAATTATATTTTAGTTGCAACGCACGAACTGAACGAACAATGCTCGTGATTTTCGCGAAAACGGCTTTCAAAGTAAAAGAGTCACAGTACACTTATGATGTTCATTGTGCACACATAAATGCCTGAAATTGGATCAACGTTTCACTTAACTACGCAATAAAGTAAACGTAGTCAAAATGTATGCTTCATTTCTTTAATGCATCTCTTTGAGGATATGAAATGATTCGGCTTTTCTTGAGCAGTGTACGCTTCCATTTTCGCTGTGAAAATATGTTTTCGTTCAACTTTTAGCTTATGAATGAATTCATAGTTCGATATAAATAAATGTCTGCAATGAGCACTGAAAAGCAATCTGTCCGATGCACTATTCTCCATTGAACTGCGATGTTTCGTTCGCATTTTGCACTGCGATCACTGATCGCGTAGTCATGAATTTATTTGCCATATTTGTTCGTAGACAAAATCATTTTTCAGAGCTGAACTTTGGCTTTCCTCTTTTTTTGCGTGACTTTTTAAATATACGCAAAAATGAAGTCGATCGGAGATGTCGGCAGTTGAGCAGAAGTCATTGGAAAGCAATCAATTGATCTTTTTGTTGTTGCGTTGCTGCACATTTTGTCTTTTCGCAACCAAAAAGTTACTTCTTTGTAACCATTGTTTATACACTGTTCACTGTTGGATGCGATGTATTGACGCAAGTCTCACAGATGAAAACTGGTCACAAAAGGCAACCGTTTCTATTCATTACAATCTTGCAATTCATTGAAACTCAGTGAAAGGGTAAAGAAAACTGGTATCGAATTTGAAACTTTTTCTTGTTTGTCAATTAGTTGAAAGAGGAAAGTTCGCCGAATGTGTATCGCTGAATCACATTTTAGTGGAAACAATATTTGAAAAATATAAAGAGCACGATAAAGAATGCAGATCACTGGTTTCCAGAAAAAAGTTTGCATACTTACATTATTACCTAAAAATGGTTGTGATAAAAGAATAACAGAACTCGTTTCGTTTAACCACGCATCCATTCGCGAGTGATTCGCATTTTTCACGTATCATTTACTATTAAAATTATCATTTCACTTCGCAATAAATGGCGTTTCAATTTTAAATATTCATTAATTTTTGTTTTAGCAGCAACACTTTCGTTCGGTATTCACAAGCGTTCAATGAATTACATTTTATGTTCGCTGTGTTGCGTGGACACACACAATGCTTACATAACACTAATAATGTTTATGTTGTCGATGCAATGTTTTCATCGAAATTCGCGTAGATTCTAATTTTGCGCGAAGATTTTCTTTAATATTTAATCGAAAAACAAAAAGTGTCGCAGTCTGCGTTCGCACATTTCGCAGCAATAGTTTATTATTGAATTTTGCAAACTGCAGAATATAAGCCAACAACACAGTAATAAAAGCAGCTTCATGCAAAATAAGTTTATTGGGAGGAAAAATGATGCAAAGCTACTTGTTTTCTTCTCCCAAGTTGTATGTACGAAACAATTTTTTATTCATTTCATTTCTTTTCGAATTTTGCTGAAAGCTCGAATCCTTAGTTTGTCGTCGATTTCTTCGCAAAAATGAAACCAAACAGTTTTCGAACGCGATCGATGTTTTGTGCTTCTCCAGATTGATAATTTTTTTCCAATTCAAGTCAATGGCTTCATCGCTGATATCTTTGTTACATTGCATGTGTGGTGTCCTAAAAAAGTCGCAAAAAGCGATGTTAATTAACAGTCGCACGAATATTTATGAATTGTTTGTGATGTAGATGAATGTCTGCTTTTGACAGCATTCGTCACTGTTATTAATTATCTCGCCTTTTCGGTGACACCTTTCAAAGGGAACACAATTCACAAACGCTGTGTACGTTGATTCGATCGCAAATAAGTTCTCAGTAAACAACAACATGTGAAAAGAAGTACAGTAAATTTGACTCGTTTCACGCGAATGATGTTTCGTTGTTGAAATTAGTGTTGACTCGAAGCGTAGTTGCAACGAAAATCAATAGAAATCGATGTGTTTCTATTGAAATTCAGCGAAAAAAGAAGCAAACTTATCATTTTTCGCGAGAGTTCGTATTGAATAAAATATATTCTTTTTTGTTTTATAACTGTAATTGTTCTGTTAAAATATATGTTTTTGGTTATTAGTGACTGCTTTCTGATCGACGACCAAACAGAATCGCGTATATCATTGTAATCCATTGTATCTATGCTATTATGCTTGTATCGTACATGTGCCATTGTTCTGAAGTCGCAAATAAATGCTAAACTTTTTGAAAAATTACCAATTTGCGAGAGTGCATTCACTGTATTGCAATTTTTAATCTCTTTGCTTCATTTGAAAACAATTTGTAATCTATTTATTTTGCCCGCGATTTGAAAGCAAAAATATAAGAAATATGGAGCGAGAAGTGTTCGCAGAGCAAACATACATGTACCTGTGACTTCTAAACCGTTGCGTTACCGAAAACGCTACTTTTGTTTTTTGTGTTTGCGTGAGTGATTAGCTTTATTAGGAGCTGTCACTTCGTGACATCCGAGTTGCACAGAAATCGCATTCCGTTTCGAAAACGATGTGTGACTTGAATGTAGATGTGCGTTTAATAATGGACTTATTTTGTGTGTTTACTGCAACAGTAATCAAAATTCGCACAGTGATCGTTGCACCTGTCGTGTGCATTGCGTCTCACGAAACAATGCAACTCGATTATATTTGTTTATGTTGCTCAATATGATCGTTTTTCTTCAAATTTCTCGTCTCTCTTGTATCTTCAGTTATCCTCTTTTCCCGTTTTTAACTACGATCCATTATTTGTATTCATTCTTTATTCACGTTATGCTCCGTCTGTGTTTCGCTGCCAATGATTTACTGTTCTCTTTTTATTGATGACAGACAGTCTCATGTCTTTCGTTTGTCTAAAAGAATTGCCAACTCCTAACTCATCTACTGAATTTCGTGTGATGGTCGTTTCGGCGACCTTTCAGTTGCGATAAATAGCATAAAAGTGACTCTCAATGACTGCAAACACGCTTTTCCTTTTATCAAACAATCATGTCACTGTTAAAACACGCATTTCACGCGTAACAACTTTAGACACATCAGCCAAACGAATGAGACTGTTTACTTTTCAAATTACTCCACCTCTGTTCAATACCAGCATTTAAATTATTAAACTTTTGATTGATCATTTCTGTGGGCAAACAAGTTTTTCAAATTAAATGTCAGGTTTTTGTTGTGATTAAAAAAGCTCATTTAATTGCTGAGTTTCATCACTGTGGTTGTTGAAACATTCGCATTTGCATTTGTTATCTGTTTTGAATACACAATAATTTCTTTTTTCTCTTTCAGGGATTATTGACGAACCTGAGAAGATAACAGCTAATAATGGCGATAATGTGATCTTGTCCTGTGCCTTTGATTTTCCTGAGCAAATTCCCGTTCCTTACGTTATTCAATGGCAAAAACTAGGCGTTCAAATTCCAATTTATATCTGGTGAGTAATGATAAAGAAATTTGTTGTTAGAACCGTTGAAAATAGGTACGACGGTTATCCTCCACACACTGGCGAGGGTTACGAGGGACGAGCGTCACTTGTGAAACCAGCGTCGCTCAACTTAACGAATGTTCGCGAGTCTGACCAAGGATGGTACGAATGCAAAGTATTCTTTTTGAACAGACCCCCAGAGTCACCGAAGAATGGAACGTGGGTTCATCTCGATGTTCACGGTAACGATTCTTTGATTAACTTGTTTTTCTTTTTGTTGGAGAGCAAATTTGCTGAGAAACGGTCACTTTTCATTAAAACTGTAAACGAATTGCTATCAAGTGAATGTTGACCAATGTTTTTTGAGAATTACTGGACAACGAAAACATTTCGATTCGTTTAAATTGCAATTTAATTAATGAAATGCATGTTTTGGGTGTGTCCTCAGAGGACAATCAAGCAATTTGAAAACACAGTCTATTATTATCAGTTACAGTCACAAATAAGCTTTTATTAATTTGTTCATTTCGAGACCTTTTACTGCATAAACGCCCAAATTCGGTGAATTCAGTGGCTATTCGCCGTTCATTGCTATCTGAAGCTATCATTTGCGATCCGCAATAACTTATTACAAATTTTTATTCACTTTCTCTGCGATTTATTGCATAAAATTTCGTTTGCTTATGGAATCCCTTTTAGAAAATTTCTTCTTTTTTGTGTTTCAATCGAAACTGTCTTCTTTACAAACATTTGTTTCGAATTCAAGTAAATTACATTTTAGTGCACGATAGATGCGAAAAATAATTTGTGTGCCAAAGTGTGAAGAACATGAAAACGATGCACGCTTTGAATGTTGTGTTCGATGCACTTTTTCAGAGATGGAAATCTAGTGAAACGTTTTTGCACAAAACAGGCAATAAATTGCAAAAAAGTACTTAATTTTTCATGTATTCTTGCGTGTGATGTTTTGAATGTTGTTTGTCACTGTTCGTTGTTGTTGCCGTTGTTTTGCAGAATATTCAACGAGAGCAGAACAAGAACGTTCCTGACACATAATATTTTCGAGGAAAACGTAATTTCGTGTTTTGCACTCATTTTAATTACAAAGCTATTGTCACAATTTCAGCGCACGTTAAGAGAAGAAGAAACGATCGATGCTTTCGATGCTTTGCTTTCGATTGATTCAAATTCTTATTTCAGTTCGAAAGGCAATTAATGCCAGCAGCGAAACAAGTTGGAATTTCTTTTTTATCAAAACTCTGTTTTCGTTAAGGTTTTGAAGAAAAGCAGTGAAGCGAAAGCGCAGACATTCGCGATTCGCGTTTTGCAATCGCCGTGCTTTGCGAAGAATTAACGCCATGCACGGCGTATTGCATTCGCTTTCGATTCAATTTAATATTTCATGCGAACGAATAAATGTCTCGAAACACTCGAAAATTGAGTGAAATTGTCGATCAAAATTCACTGAAACTGTGTAACGGCGACGAAAACATATATTTTCTCTTTAATGTCTGTAATTCACGAAACGAATTGCGACGAATTAATATTCAATGAATGAATAAAAATTTGCGACACGTAACCTATCGCATCTCCATATGTAATGTTTGCCGACTATTTTCGCTTCGCATTTGAATTACAAAAACATCGACAGCGTCGTTAACAGGCTTCTTCTGCATATATGAAAATATACGAATGTCTGCGAATTTCGAGTATAAACCAACAAGTTTAAATATGTCTGAATATGCTTTCACTTTATTGTCGTTTCGCGAAAAATATTTTCACAATTTTAATTTGTAAAACGATAAATTACACATCAAGTTACAATGAATTCGCAGCTAAAATATGGTGCTCATATTTCAACATTTACATTACGTTTTCGCTACTTTTTCGGAAATTCATTTTTTATTTCTGAAAAATCGTTTTGTTGATCGAAAAAATGGAAAATTTCGCGAAACGCGACCAAATGCGATGAGTGCAATGCGTGTCTGCATCTCTTGCTCCTCACTTCTCTTTAATATTTATATTTTATTATTTTTCTTTTCAATTTTATGCGCTCAAATTTCGATTTCGACGTCGCGTTCATTTTTTCTTCTTTTTCTGTTTATTTACTGCAACTCGAATCTCGCTCTTCATTAAAACCGTTCGCTGTTTGCTAATTATTGCATTTGCACTCAATTCGTTGTCGAATTCCACACTCATTGCAAACACATTAATCACCATTCATGCAAACCATGTTAACTGTTATATTAAATATACACTTTACACTCACTCATTTCACATAACAACCAATTTGCGACTCAGTTGACACCGAGAAACAGATCCTTGCGAAATGTGCCATTTAATTAGTTGCAATTAAATACTTTTCAAGCTGAATAACACTCTTTTCATTTTCTCCGCTAATTTGCTGCAAAATTTAATAAACATCAGTCATGTAATTGAAAATGAAAATGAAAATTGAAAAGTTATCCAACAAGCACTGTGTGTGTGTGTTTAAAATTTTGTAGTGTTATTCGTTGAGTTGAGTTTGTGTTGAGTCCACAGATCGATTCTTAAATCAGATTTAAAATGAAAACAGACCATTCTGTGTGCATTAATGCACTAGAAATGGACCTTTGTTTGCTATTCGAGTGGTAAAGTTGAAATTGTGATACAAAATGGATGAGACACGAAAAGATGAACAAAAAACAATGTCCAACAATTTTGAGCAAAAATCATATAAAAACATTTTTGCTTCAGGAACAATGTAGCAGTGAGTGTATTCTTGAATTTTTTTCTAAAAAAGCATCGCAATACATTAGATGTAGCAATCATGGTTTGCGAAGTTCGCAATTGTTGAGCTTTGCAAGTGCTTCCTTTTGACAAACTCTCTCACGAAGCAAACTTTTTTGGAATTCAATTTGTGCAGCAATTGTTATTTTGCGATTAATAATCGCACAGCAAATGTGAACATTTATTGCATTGATGGTATAATGTGCTAAATTTTGGTTTATTTGAAAGCTCCTCCGCACTTCAAAGTGAAGCCACCCGACGTCGTTTACATTAAAGTTGGAGAATCGCTTTCACTGCCGTGCGAAGCTCAAGGAACTCCGAATCCGGACATCGTTTGGTATAAAGACAATTTGCCGTTAGAAGAAAGTGCAAACATTCAAATCCTTGTAAACGAACTCCGCATTTCGAATCTACAACAGAGCGACATAGGAGACTACTTGTGTATGGCCAGAAACAGAGAAGGCTCTGTGACTGCAACAGCGAAAGTGATAATCGCTGGTTCCGCTGTAATCACAGTTCCTCCGAGAAATCTAACGAAATTGGAGGGCGAAAAGGCTGAGTTCGTGTGCGAAGCTAAAGCTTTGCCATCGAATGTAACGCATAAATGGTTTCACAACGGAGTCGAAATCAGCCAACTTTCGTGGTTAGACACTCGAACTCTTGTTAAACATGATGGCACACTTCTCATAAATCCAACGTCCGCTGAGGACTCTGGTAAATATACTTGCGAAGTGTTCAACGGCATTGGTCAAACTGACAGTTCATCTGCTTGGTTGAGTGTAGAGTGTAAGTTGCTAATTTTCAATTAAAGTTGAAATGTAATTGAACTGATTTAAACTGCAGATGCTGCTCGCGTGACGTACTCGCCGACGATACAATATCTGCCTTTGGGTCTGTCCGGAATCGTGCGATGTTTCGTTCAGGCAAGTCCTGGATTTCAGTTCATTACGTGGACCAAAGACAGACGGCCGTTCGATCCAAACGCCACGCCTGGAGTTGTAACGCTCAATAATGGTTCTTTGCTATTTCAACGAGTAAGTCACGAACATCAGGGCAGGTATCGTTGCACGCCGTACAACATTCATGGCACTGCTGGCACATCGAACGTGATGGAAGTTCTCGTAAGAGGTCAGTGTTCCTCTTTGCGAACGTGAGCCAATCTTTTTGCTCTCAGAACCCCCAGTTTTCACTGTAAAACCGAAAGAAGTTTACCAGCAATCAATTAACAGCGAAGTGAAAATGCCGTGCGATGGAATAGGGCAGCCAAAGCCTAGTATTACCTGGAGAAAAGTAAGCTTCTTGTCAGCACATGAAAACACGTTACGATGTGATCCTAGAAAATAAAGTTGCTATTCTAATAAGATGATACAGACACAACTTCTGTTGTTTTCTCTTCTTCATTATTTATTCATTATCGTTCATTCTAATTACACATTTCGACACTCGTTGACAGGCTGAGGGAGCGAAGCTTCCAAAAGACCGAGCATTTATTCGTGGCGGAAACCTTACATTGAAGGCCATTAAAAAAGATGACCACGGAAATTATGAATGTGTCTTGGAAAACGAAATTGCTACGCTTGTGACTCGGACTCTTTTGCTAGTCGACAGTATGTGTGCCTTTCATGTGCTCATTGCTTTGATGGCTATTTTCAGGCACCACACCACACGCTCCAACCAATGTTTCAGTGAATACGAGTGCCTTTGCCGCAACAGTAACGTGGCAACCCGCGTACGACGGCGGTTACGAACAAACCTATACTATTTGGTAATTATTTATGTTTATTCGTTATCTTTTCAATCTAAGCTTATAATTAACCTTGTTTTATAATTGTTTGACAATCATTTTAAACAATGCAAACACACACAAGCATTGAATGAATTTTGGCATTAATGTAAGATAGAGAAAGTGCATGTAATATGTGTGCTTAAGTTTCACGCATTCAGTGGCAGTAATGAGAAAAATGATTGAACAGGTATCGCATGGCTGACCAGGGAGAGAGCGATTGGAAGACGATTCGCGTGTACCCTGAAGGCTCGACGACATTCACGTTATATAATTTGCAGCAGGACACTGAATACGAATTTCAAGTGTACTCCCGAAACATTCTCGGCGAAGGATTGCCGTCGCCGATCGTTCGAGCGAAAACCAAATGTAAGTTCTGTGATTGTATGCGCGACCACAGATTTGTCACAGTTTCGGTACATTTCGTAGCAACGAACGCCGATTCACTAAATAAATGCTCTTTAGTTTTATTATGCTGCATCCAAACGACAAACATTTCGCTTTATTTTCATTTGTAAAATATGAGTTTTTCGAAAAAACATTGTTTTCATTGCTTTTGTTTGCTGCAAAGTTCGGAGAAACAACAAAATTCACTGCTCCTTCTGCTGTGACAATCTCAGTCTCACACTTTCACTTTCGATCACAAGTAATGTGAGCAACTAAAAATACAGTCATAAATAATTCGCCATTTCTTTTCATTACGAGTTTTTTTACTTAATTTGACACTAAGAAAAGAAGTAATTTGTTTAAACACAGTGAATTTATTTGATAGTTTAATGAGAATTTGGTGCTAAATGAAAGAAAGTGCACATTTATGTCTTTGCTTCTTAATTGACGTTTAATGCGAATTTTGTGCGGTCGTTGTAATTATGTGTAATTAACTTTGAAACGTACACAGAAAGTTGTGCGCAATTAAATTCGGGTGAATGTTTGCGGACATAATATTGGCCGCGAAATAAGTGGTCGAGAAAGAGATGTGTTTGCGTCGAGAATGCTTTGTGATCTTTGTTTTGTCGCAGTTTGGGAGACAAACACTGGCGTCATATTGCCTACGGATGGCTCCGGCTCTACGTATATTCCTCCTATCCAAGTGAATTCAGGTATTATTGACTTGCGAAATTAACATTACAAAACGTAGATACACTTAATTTCGTTCGCAACAGCAGATTTGCTGACAGAATTTGCCATTTCAAAGTTTATTCGAAATGATAACGGCACAAGTTAATGACTGCTCGTTAATTATGGCAATTAAAAGAGTTGCACACATTTCGCGAAAATCAAATCTGTGAGTCTATGAAATAATGAAGCAAAAACCGCAGCGAAAGGCAGTCACAGAAAGCGGTGTTTATCATTGTCAGAAAAGAGGAAAACAGTGTTTCGCTTTAAATTGAATTTCATTTTGTTTCGTCAAAAATTGTAGACTTCGCTGCACTTTGCTTCCCAAAAGCATTGCAAATATTTTTCACTTTTGCCATAAATAACGAAAAAATGCTTCTGAAACATTTGATTTTTAAATTATTTGGCAGATGCTTTTCGTTGTCTCAACTCTTCTTTCTGTTACTCTGTACTCTTGTTTTTAGTTTTCCTGTTTTGCTTTTATTCTTTTATCATTTATTGTTTAAACACGGCAAATGTCGCATTAGCAGACATCGCCCACTGCGTGTTTGGTAATTGTTTTCAAGTCTATATGTGTTCGCAACATTTCAAATTACAGTTTGTCTGCTTTCAAAACGATTAAACAGAAACAGTGAAAAGTCAATAAAATGAGAGAATTAAAAGCTATCGTCAAGAATCCATTAATTTGTGCCGTTTAAAGTTAGTGCACATTTCAATATTCCTTCAATTTGTCTGCTGTTGCGAAATTAGAATAGCAAAATAGAAATTGCACCGTCTTTTCATGTTTACACCTTGTTTCCTTTCGTTGTGATTTGCATGTATTTTCATTTCAATGGATTCATTTCTGATAAATTTTCTAAGTCTTCTCTGCTTTGCGTTCAATTAAGTGCGTGCTGCAAACGATTTGCCTCTTTTGTAAATACCGGTAAAGCTGACAGTTTTTATTCGAATAAAACAAAAACATGTTTCATTTCGTGACACTTCCAAAATGAACACTGAGAGTACAGTTGACGTTCATCGGTATTCGCTATCACTCATTTGTACAGGTACAGAGTACACTCGTTTGTACACTCAACGATTAGAGCAAATATCTACATGAACTGTTATAAAGCAGCCATTATTTATTTAGTTTTCGAATGAGAAACATTTTTGTCATTCGTTTGTCACGCGAAACTGATTCGAAAGGCTTTCATTACTCGACTTATAATTAGCGAAATTAATGAGTAGCAATTGCAACCAAGTCCGTTAATTTGTGTTTTCAGAATTTAAAATTCACTTGTTATTGAAGCAGCCAACGATCGCAGTCAGATTAATTCTTGCTGCAACTTTGCATTGCACAGTTGAGAACAAAAATGAATTATTTGGTGTTTGCAGAATTTTAATGAAAGCACACAGACGACAGTGGAAAGCAATATTGGACTGTTATTGCTTCGTAATAAAACGAGACGCAAACACAACTCTGAGTACATTCCAAGTGTACAGTTGAGAACCGAAAATGAATCAATTATGCAAATATAATTCCCGAATTCTCCTTTCTGCTAAATTTCAATCTCTCGTTTTTTATAATCGATAGTGAAACATGTTTTCAGCGACCAAACACGACGAACATATTTCCAGGTCAAATGTTTAAAATTGTTCGCAATTTAAAAGGGCTAAAAAGTTTAAATTTGAGATGCATTTTAGATGGAGCGAAATGTAAGTTTAAATGAATTGTCGTACATTTGCAGAAAGTGAGAGGCAACGTCGGAGACATTGATTCGGTGATTGTGAGCCGTGAAATGCAATGTATGCACTTTAAATGTGTTCTTTATTCGGTTTTGGTTGCGACTGCAACCATTCGCAAAGAAATGAACGTAAAGCAGAGCAGAAACACATCGCTGAGGTCGAAAACCTTTATGACACCAGCGATGTGTGTGCACGCAATTAACTGATTGCTTGACTGGGTGAGTGGAGGGGAGTTTATAAAGGGAGCTTTAAGGGTCACGCATTCGCATCTGTCCCTTGTCCACCTTGTCCTGTGCCCCACAAGAGAACACGATGACAATGCCTGCCACTGTAATCGTCGCTGCATCACAAGAGCCGTCACGTGCAACCCCTTCAGGCCCGAAGCCAGGTCCGCCGAGAAACGTGACTATTACGAGGGTCGCCCAAGGATACGCCATTTCCTGGTCGCCTCCGCTCAACAAAACAGTGCCGGTCGCTTACTACTACATTGAATACAAAATGGGACTCGGAGACTGGAAAACCTGGGGACCTATTGCCAAGGAAACCTCTTACTTGGGTAATCACATCACTCACTTTTCACTGGAATTACCGTTAATCGACAAATCTGGCACTCGTAGCCTTTTCTCTTTTCTGGCGATCGTTATTTCCTCGCCAATACTTTCACAACTAATTCTTCAGCGAAACCGTTTCAACAGACACAGCACTCGTTTCTCGACTTTCGCTTCCTTTTTTCATTTATTTTCTTCTGTAATCGCTGTAATCGTGGATTAAGTCATCACCGCCCAAATTAATGATACACGTTTACCAGCAGTCACACGTTTCAATCAAATTTAATTATAATTATTTAAATTATTGATCGCACCTCTAAATTAACTATTCTATTCATTTTTCATCTTATCGAGCGTTTAATTTAGACCTTCTTTGACTTACAGTACACCTGAAATACATTAATGTATTAATCTTTTAAGATAGGCATTGCAGTGCAGTTTACTCTCATCTCATTTCCAGATTATAGTTTAATGAATCCACGCTAATGTTCGCTGTTAATATTAAATTACAACGCACGCTAATTAAGTGTTATTCTATTTTCATAATGCAGCCAAACATTTGAAAGCTGGAGAATCGTACACTTTTAGAGTGTTCGCACATTCAATATTAGGTGCTGGACAACCCAGCGCAGAAGCCAAATTCGACGTTCCAGGTAACATGTGCATAACCCTTTCTTTCTTTGCTAACTTGAATCATCTTTTAAATAAGGTGGAATTTCTAAACAATCAAAAGATAAGGCCATTGTTGCTGGTGTGGTTGGAGGAATACTGTTCTTTATCGCCGCGATTGTACTCTCGGTGTGTACTGTGAAAATATGCAACAAAAGAAAAAGAAGAAAAGCAGAGAAAGGTATGCAATGACGCGAATAATGCTGCGTTCAATTATTGATGATATATTGAAACAGCGTATATGATGGTTACCTGTCCAATAATGGATGCACGCAACGGTGGCCACTCGCAAGGAGGAAGCCCTGTCTCTTTAAAACAGTGAGTTTTTGTTTCACCAGTGCGAATGAACGAACACTGAATTTTCTGTATTTTCCACTTTCGCTGTCTGTTAACGCACTCAGGACAAAACAAGGTACTTTCTTTCATTTTTCATTGTTCTGTTGCGATCACAAAAGCAGTGTATTGTGTGCATTGCATCGCACATCTCATTATTTTGTAAGCGAAGCTAACTGATTTATGTTCTGTTGTGCAGACCTGAGGAAAGCGGAATATCAAGTCTAGTCTCTTGTACAGCAAATTATTTCATACAAAAACTGTGCGGCAATGATGCATTGCGTCGAGCAGCAGAACCTCGAACAGTGACTGGTCGAAGTTGTAGTCCCGTCGTACCTTTGGAAGGATACAAAATTTATTCTGTTTGTGAACCCTTCCACAGGAATCACGTCGATGAGAAAAGTGTGACGGACGGACTGCAGCCGAGGTTTCAGTGTACTTTAGTGTAACATTTGCTCACAAGCTTTTAGCTTTGTTTTTTTAATGAAAACTTTGGTCGTCATAAAACATGTGCCAAATTATACATTGTGGATGACCACGAATGGATCCTCGTCGAGTCCTTTCATTGTTTCCTTTGTTGTCTCAACAAACGGTTGATAAATGTTCGATTGTTTTATTTCCGTTGAACGAGTCTTAAACTCGAAGACGCACACAACACAATAGACTTGTCACCACCGAGTTTGCAAACCGAAAGTTGCAATCGAGAAGAAGGCGGAACCATAGTGTTCCGTGTATCGAATCTGGTCAAAAATGTGTTCAATTGGCTTCGAGAGACAAGAAAGCATATCTTCGATGCAAATCCGCGCAATTTCCGTTTTTTCAGGAAACAAATACTAGGCAATAATCACTGGAAGATCGATATCAGTTGCATTCCTAATTGATGCCTCCTTCCGATGGCCTGCAATTGGTGTCCACATTTCGAATACATTCCATGTCACGGCAAAACGGGACTCAAGCTTTTGAACATGCAAAGCATAATCAAGAGTAGATTGAGTAACAGTTCGATTGTGTTTTACGGGTATATAAATGGAAACAACAGAATGTGCGAAATATGTGTAACCTGCAACTAAAATGTGTTTGCTTCTCGTAGCGAAGCTAAACATTGGACATTCGAATGACTCTTTCCCAAAACGTGTGTACAGATAGAACCGCAATCAAAATCAACTCACCACTCATCTATCATAAGTCAAATTGAAATGAACTCTTTTCTCCTCAATTGTATCACACTGCGAATACTGCCATTTTCTCAAAAATTACTACGAATAAAATTTTCATTTTTTATGTGTTTCTTGTTACTTTGGAAAAGATACATTCGAATGAATGAGAAAATAAGAGAAACTGCGTTCAAAAATATGATGCAGTAAAACCTGTCTGCAAGACCACCTGCATCACAACACTCTTTTCGTTGCTTACAAATTTACAATTTTGCCTCATTTTGTAAAACAATAACTTGATGTAAAAAATCAAAAATTAACAGACCACCTTTAATTACAGAAAACAAATTTCCTAATCTTTATAGTTCATACTCACTTTTATTCACAAGAAAAAATGTTGAACATCTTTCAATACTTCTAAAAGTGAATAAAATGAAGCAGTTGCAGAGTAAACGCAATGAGAATAAACAAGTTTTTAAACAGACACAGAAGTACATAATTTCACTTTTCTCGTAGACAGTAATTATAATTTGATGCTAACCTGCACAACTCAATCCGACACTATTTAATACCATAAGTTCAATATCGCACAAGACATTGCAGACTCGCGAAACGAAAAACGAAGCACTTATTTTCCAATTACTTCAATATGCGCCCATAAAATAGCTAAAAATTGTCACAACATTATAACTTAATGAAATTTGATACTGAAGCAGCAAGTTTTTTAAAGTTGCTTTTTGTGCTCTGTTGTCATCTGCATCAAAAATGTTAATTTTAATAATTAATTTTGATTAAAGTTTATAATTGAAAATGAATGATTCGCAGATGGTGGCAACAGAGGTTCCAGAGAGTGTATACTTTAAAGTAGAGTTATCAACAGTGAGTGAAGTTCACTCACGACTCACGATTTGAAAATAGCACTCACTCCCGTAACTGTTTGTCACAATCAGTTTTGTTTATTATCATATACATGATCGCATTATTATTTTAATTTGAAGTCGAACCTCTCAATTATGTACCTACGGAACCATTACACGGCTACTTTGTGACACTGTTCAACCTTTCTGTTCCCATCTCACCGTATATACATAAACATACAGTATCTCGCATAAAGTTTCTCCGTAATCTCCGTGTTACAAATCAGGCAGTCTAAGCTCGAGTTTATCCAACTATTGGGTAATGTTTCGAACAGCAAGATTTCGTAATAATTTACTATTCGGGATTTCACGTTGTAACTCGGATTAATTTTCAGAAATTAATTATGGTAAAACAAACATTTACTGTGAAATGTACATTGTACAACTAATACTGATGATTTGATTGTTACCGTGAGTTTCAGTGAGTATTCGTGAGTCAAGTGAATAACTTTTTTGCAACACACGGTTATCCTACATTGAGTCACTTTCACACATTCATGACTACTCAAGATTGACACCTCTACTTTAAAGTAATAAAATATACTGTAACAATGAGAGAATAAAAATAATACGTTTTCCAATGAATTGCGTCGAAACATCTGAACAGATAACGTTGTTTCACTTGTTTACACAAAAAAACATTTTGATAATAAATTTTTCAAATAATGAAAAATTGTAAATTATAAAACGATACATAATTGAAATTGTATTCGAAAATGTTGTGCAGTTTGTTGTTGAAAACGATAAAAAATTAAAACTACGTATTTCTGTTTTAGTTGTTTCACGAGTCATGACATTATAGTGATACCTGTGATGGTTTGTTTTCAGCGTTTGAATCTGATTTGTTGGAGACTGATTGATTGTCACCACGCAACCATCTGACGTAAAAAGTTATAAAGCAGTTCATGTGTATGGTAACTTTATTAAAATTTGGAAATTAATATTTCTACAATTACTTGACGCGTAAACCAAAGTATAAAATCATTGGATACAAGAAATGCGTCACAATAAAAATAGTTAAAAATAAGAGTATATACAAGTTACAAGTCAAATTTAAAGTGAGTGACGATCACTTGGATGTAATCGAATTATCTAAGGAGTAACGATGCCTGGAATAAGTGAACGATGTTTCTAAACTTTTATTTCTTTTCTTATAATGTTCATTGAAATCGAGTCTAAAACTAAGAAATCTAAGGTCAGCGTCCCTATGGTCCGCTAACAACAACAAAAATTTCTGAACCATGTCTTGATAAGTATGCGCTAGAAGTTGGATTCTAACTCTGAAGTTCGGAATCGAATCATTTTCGAAATTATATCGTCTTTCCTTTTCGCTTTTTGCCGACGAAGAGTCACTATTTTTCACACAATCGAATTTCCTTCTTTCCTCGATTTCTTTATTCACTGCTTTCCAAAAAGACTCTTTAAGCGATTGATATTCAATGATTACATCGTAAATTGCCCGGAGCTGTTCTGCCAATTCTTGAGATTCTGCGTCAAGCATTGAACGAGAAATAACGGTATTCAGAAAATACTCGTGAGCATCTACTAAAGCATCAATATCTTTGGCATTTGCAATCTTTCTCAATAATTCGTCCCAACAACATTCCATTACTTCAAATTCAATGTAATATTGCATTTGTTGTATAAAGTGCATCATTTCTGACAGTAATGTTTGAGAAAAATGGCAGACTTGTTTAAGCTTCGGAATAATTTTGGCACTTCTGGCGAACGTTACTTGACGCTTCCATAACGACGTTAACACATATTCCATTCGTTTTGATCGCCAAAGATGCTTGAACAGACCCGAGTAATGGTTCATACATTGAGCTGTAAGAATCGTACTTATGGGGCCTCTGGTCTGATAGGTCAATGTAAACACATCCCAACCCGTTTCGCCAACAGATTTTTCAGGCACTCTAACGTCAACACGATCAATGACATCATCATCTAAAAACTGAGCGTTTGTCGATCGAATGGCACTGTTAAGTAGACTTGCAAGACAATGTTGTTTAAGTTGCTGAGCAGGTTTCTCCAATTCGGGCTCTAAGATGTCCATCAAATGACGAATAAAGTCTCCTTGTCCCAGAAGAAGGAACAATCTTAGTCCTCTTAAATGGTTCATGAATTGATAGTCTTCAAAAAGAAGCTTCAAAGCTTTTTCACTTGTCTCTTTATAAGCACGTTGCAAAAGTTTCTGGAATTCGCCTTTTTCACCAGCATTAGTTCCATCACTAAATAACTGTTCAACTTTTGTTGTTTCATACAAAATTTTCAACTCGCCATAACCTGAAAGAGAAGCTGCGTTTTCCCCAATTTGTTTGAGAAGATTAACAGCTTTTCCAGTTGCCAATATCTTTTTCGCCTCTTGCATTGTTATAAAACCTGGAAACATATTCTTATTTATGCTGTATTTTTCATGCCACAACGCATCTCCGGGAGAAACAAGTCCAGAACGGGATGAGGTTACAAAAAATTCTTTATAACTATCTTCCAGTTCGCCATGAAATAACCATTGACCAAGCATTTGCTGAATCGGCATAACGACTTGGCGAAGAATACGAGTCATACATTCTCTAACAAATGGATCTCCATGTTGAATAAACTGATGCACAACATACACCAGAGCACCACCTCGCTTGTTCTTGCATTTTTCAACAAGACGTGTAAACATCTTAAGGCAGTAAAAAGACTCAAACGTATACAACTGAAGATTAAGCAGTGAAATAGCAGGTTTATCATCAGAACTGTTGAATTGTAACATTTCTTCAATCATTGTTACCAAACCATAATAGGATCGAATTTCTTCTTGTAATGCAGAGGCAAAACTCTGACAAACGTGACCGAGAGAATTGTTTTTCGAAATGAATTCACAATAAGTGTTGATTTTGTTGAACAGCCATCCTATATTAGTAAGTCTGAGAACTAACTTTCGCATCGATGGTGGTATACAATAACGTGAATCAATCGTGTATCGAAAGTCGTTGTTTGGATCTTGCAACAATATCCTTCCATTCAGGCCTTGAAAAGCAAACAGAATCTCACGCATTAATTCACTCTCAGGAACTACAGTGTTTAAATCGCTGCTGTCGACATGGATTGTGTGAGGTCGTCTCCTTGCTGAAGAATTTCGAGAACTTGATTTATCACTCTGCGCAGTGTTCAAAGAATGCGTGCTGGAAAAATTCAACAAAGCGAAGTCATACGCTGAAACCGTATTTCTTTGTGGTCTTTCCGTTTCATGTTCAGAACTTTAGAACTAATATTTACTCAAATGAATTAAAATTTTAAGGCATACTTAGCAACATTATTTGGTTCAGGCTTCGAAGCGTCAACACTTTTTTCGTGATTAGCGAGAATAAAATAAGCATTTCCCAGCTGACCGTATATCGATGATAAGAGTTTCGAATCAGTGGTGCCTAATTTTATGGCAGCTTCAAAGAATGAAATTCCAGATTTAAAGTCTCCATTTTTACAAAGACGTTCGCCTTCTAAAAACAGTTCTCTGCACGTTTCTGTTTCCATTTTTGGTTGAAAACAAAAGAGCGCCACAACTAAACGCACTGTGTGCATGCGCGCTTCTCTATTACTACCAGATGAGTGCGCGTTTCGAATTTTGAAGACAAACAAAACTTTTTCCGTGAAATCGAGACACCGCAAATGGCAGCGAAGCCTGTTGCTTTGAAGTCTGTGTCCGCTGGATTTAGAAGTGATGTTGCAACTCTTTTTAATGCTTTTTTGGCCACGGAAAGCGTTCGTTTTGAGAAATTTGCAGAAGTTTGGAGGCTTTTGAAATTCAGCTGCATTTTTAAAGGAAGACAAAACAGAAACGAAATGTACGAATTCATCGAGGATATGTTTTCAATTACTTTAGCACAATTGAAGTCATCAGGAGCTATTGATCGACAAATCGCATGCCTGTATCTTTTATATGGATTGTACAACAAGCAACAAATTGAACCCAAAGTCAAAATTCGTGTTACTCTTGAAACACTTCAATGTTTGAGACAACTATATGATCGATGTAAATCAGAAAAACACATTGATGCTGCTTTTATTTGGTTGAAAATGTTATCTCAGGGAGCGTTTGCTTTTGTTAGCGATGAACAAGTGTATGGACCATCGTTTATACGAAGTGCGAAAGTTGTTGGGAGTGATAATTCTGAGGCCAGTGATTTGTCCAATCAACTTTGTTTTGCACTTTTACCACAAATTGATGAATTGTCGAAAGTTCATTTTCAGTATCAACAAATGAAAGGTGTGCAAACACACGAGTCAGTAAATTCCTTAAATTTGCTTGAAAATGATATTTTTGATGAGTTTAACGATAGCTTAAAAAAGCTGCAGCAACAGTTCAAATGTGACAATGGTATTGGTTTTGCAAACACCGTTTTAGATAGACAGCTTTGTTTGGATCACAATTCTTAATGCATTAATGGTTCGTGTTGAAATAAAAATAACGATTAATAGAAAATGCTTCGCTTTAATATCTGTAATGTTACCTTTGTGAAATAAAATGCGTTCTTGCTCAGGGAAAGGTGCAACTAGAGATGTCCCGTTTACGTTTACGTAAATTTACACCAAAAATAATATTTACGTAAAAATGATATCTCTAGGAGCACCACTTAATCGAGTTTCGACGACTTCAGATGAAACATCACTTTGCAGCTGTAGTGCGTCAATGAGAATGGAACGTAATTCCTTAATTCATCGCAATCGTTCACGCAAAATGGAAACAGGTGAAAAATCGTGTCGAGTGGGATATGTCTTTACGTTGAAAACTCGCGCGTTTGAAGCTTCCAATTGGAAACAGACGTGTCGTGTTGCGGCGAATACGTCACTGTTGAACCAATGAAATTGTGCCATTTCAGCATTGCTTCACGTATCTCTTCACGAACTCATTGAATGTGTACAGTGTTCAGTGTCTGTGATCTCTTTCGGCGAACGTATATATACGTGACATCGCTACACTTATTCACAACGGTTAACAACTCATTTAATTTATTGAAATGAACTTCGAACACTTAGACGTCACTGTTTTCTGTATTATATTCAGCTTTTGTTTCTTGCCGCAGTTTGTTTTCTCATTGAAAGAAGGCGATTGTGAAGGTAAGCCCCCATAAAAGACATCGTGAAAACTGAAAATTAATAATCATTTTTGAATAGTTTGTGTAAAAGCTGTTGAAAAACTGCAAAACCGGTTAACGGATGCAGAAAAGAGTGACGCATCTTTAATTGAGAAGCAGTTTATCGAAATGTGCAAAAGTTCGAAAGGCAAAGAGAACAAATTCGTAAGTAATCAGCAAATCTTTTAACTTAACTAATACCTTTTTAACTTTTTCAGTGTTACTATCTGGGAGGGCTTGAAGACTCGGCAACGAAGACGTTGAAGGAATTGACAACTCCAATGACGTACGGCTTGCCTGCACTTAAGATTTGTGAACGTTTAAATAAACGTGACAGCCAAATATGTGAGTTGCGAGAAGAAAAGAAGATCGACATCACAAAAGTAGACTTGAAGAAGTTGCGTGTAAGAGATTTGAAAAAAGTGTTGTCTGACTGGGAAGAAACGTGTGATGGCTGTATTGAAAAGGCAGAGTTTATCAGAAGGATAGAAGAACTCAAACCAAAGTACATTAAAGAAGATCTTTAACGTTGTATTTATTAGTATTAGTCAATTACCAATTAAGCAGCAAACTTTTCATATCTTGTCATTTATTTGTTTGTTATTTGATACAAAATAACAATTGCATAACAAGCGGCACTTTGTTAACACTTGTTGCAAAGAATTTAAATAATTTATTGAATGTTTCGGTATTCGGTAATCTCTGAATTTGTCGTGGTTTTTAAAGGAACTACACCCATACCTCGAACCCATTGCCTAAAAGTTATGTTTCTTATGGTTCGAAATGCAGTCTATATTGGTTTTGGCAATAAGCACAGCGTTTCACATTTTAGGCATTAATCACATTTAAGAAGCATTGTCATCGAAGTACACTTTTGTTATGACGATGTCTCCAGTTGACAATGTTTGCACACCGGCTTCGCATGTTTGTTTTTGATTGCAATCCATAGAAGAGTGACCACAACACGAGCAGTTCTCTGATTGCATAGATACTGAAGGACTGAGAACATTGTTGTTGCCGTTAAATACTACTTCTTGGCTTTGATATGAACAATAAGAAGCAAAATCTTCTTCTTCGGATTCGTCGTCACAGTCACTTGATTCATAGTTATTTTCATTGCCTGAAACTCCACCGATTTGCTTTTTCGACAATCGTTCAAGTTTTTTGGCCACTTTTTGGGAACCTTCGATTTTGCTGCGTATTTCATCTGTGAGATCAATATGTCTGTAAAGAGAAGAGAGTTAATTTCATTGTAACATTTTTAAATATTTTGCAAATAAATAATACAGTAAAACATTTTTTAGAGACCTGAGTAGTCTGATCTCTCTGTTACTCAATACGATTTGCTTTGCTTCGCTGTTAAATAATTTTTGTTTCAAGTCAGTGACTTCCATCTCGATTTTGCGTTGCTTTTTGTTTGCTTTCACTTCTTGTGGTTTTATTCGACTCCAAATTGCTTCAGAATTCAGTTGCTTTAAAAGCGGCAAATATTCATCTTTCACTGCATTTTTAAGTGTTAAATAAATCGAAGGAATCAATGAGAATACATCGAAAGCTGCGTAACAAATCATTTCTTCAGTGAGCGGTCTATGGTTCCAAAACTTCTGATCCTTTTTGTATATTTTTTTGAAGTAATCTTTTCTAGCAATTCGACTGAATCCGGTATAAGTCTCGTAGAGACTGTCGAGAGATATAAGTTTTGCTTTGTATGCTGGTTTGTTATTGTTTTGTTGTTGCAAAACCGAGTGCGCGACTTGTGTGTCAAATACATTTTTTAACTCAATTCCGAATTGAAAATACAAAGCACTGCTGATCACTCTGCAATCATGGAAAACTTTCGTTGTTTCATTATTTTCAAACAATTCCTTTAACGATTTACACATAAACTCGGGATTAAACAAAACATCGAATATGTAAACTTTCGGTGACTCAGAAATATCCGGCGGCATTACTGCGATCTGTACAAGCGTCACTGGTCCGGAACCATTTAGGTTAACTCCCTCACAGTCGACGGCGACAACAGATTTCGATCTCAATATATTCGAAATAATTTCTTCACATTCTTTCATTTTTGTTACGATCACCGACTGTCGCAAAATTAACGATTCATTCGAAGACAACTTAGACGTGCTTCTTGAGCGCACAGAAGAATTATCCGCTATTGCTTTCATTATCTGAGATTTTATTCGTTGTTGAAACAAATTCGACTGTGAATTAGTAGAGTTGTTTCTAGAAGGAGAAGAAACAGGAGAGGCACTCGACGAGGGGGACATCGACGAATGGCACATTACTGAATCAGTGTTTGTATCACCATTCATTAGCTCCTTTTCTCGTTCGGCAGTTAGTGAAACACAATTGGACTGAACGTGGAATATTTTTGAGTTCATCTTCAAAATTGTACACAAATCTTTAGAGCTGGAGACAAGTTTAATACCACTATAATCTTGATAATTATGTTCTAAACATTTATAAATAGCTTCAAGTTGAACTGGACACCCACTTTCCCTGGTCATTTGTAAAACAATATGCTCCAATAGGTAGACTAATCGTTTCATAAGATAAGGGTCAATGTGTATGTCTTCAGGAACTCGAGTGATACAGGTGTGCTTTCCATTTTCATTAGCGTTTTCGAGTACACTAGTCAAAACAACGTAATCATCTTTCACAACGAACACATCCGAGTGGCGAGTCAAGAATTCTTTGAATTCGTTCGGGTGTTGTCCCGAAATATGTCTAATTTCAGGCGCGGCCTGAGACCGGTGTCCAAGAAGACTTTTAATAGGCACCTCTGCATTCCCGTATTGCTCCAATTTATGTTTAAAATATTCGACAGCTTCTCGCGTGTAGTCTCGTTTACCAGAAATAGGGTCGTCATTTTTAGCAAAATTCGTAATGTACACCTGCCGTGAGAATGCATTAAACGTGTGCAGTTGCGTTTTAAATAAATACCTGATCGTTTTGTATCGTAAAAAGAAACGGATATTGAGACAAGAACTTTCGAAGCCCCGATTGACTACCGCCGGCTATCCGTCTCATTTCCTTCGTGAAACCTTTGGTACCGAATTGACACGAAAGATCGTGAAGATTGCGTGGTTCTCCTTTGTCCATCAACCGATCCAAAAAGAACATTAGAGTCATGTTTCTGGTGTGCTCGTAGTCTTCCTCCATTTTCTCATTGAATGAGAACGAAATCGAATGTGACAATGAATGCAATAGATTCACAGTTCACGAGTGAACCTGAACGGAAGCATCAAACAATTTCCATTGTACTTCACAGACCCAAAATCACGCAATTATCTCTTGCATCTTTGACCTCATTTATATTATTTTAAGCTGCAAAGAAAACACAGCTTCGAAATGCACACTAATCAAATAAAGATAACAGTCACATCAGTGATGCACACTTTAGCGCATCGCTAGCTTCGCACGCAATTAAACGTCGCTTATTTCGATTGCAGCGAACATTTTAAAAGAAACGAGGCAAAAGAAAGGCACGCGTTTCGTAACTCACAACCGCACGGCTAAACTTTTGACTTCATTTCGTTCTGGAAACGAAAGCCGCAAACAGCGAAACAACAGTGAAACCTATTGACAAGCATTCCTCATCCTTCGCAAACTTGTTTCGCAACATCACAGCGATCGCCAGTTTTTGCTCTTTTCACTCGCTTTCACATCACTCGCAACACTTCTCGGAAAGCAGTCCATGTGTTCATGCGATCAATAAAGTACACTCATTCAATGGCAACCGTTTAATCTACACTATCCGAACGCTGTGATTGCACAACACCGAATAATCAGCGCACGATTTGAGAATTATTTTTGCGTTTCGTGATTTTTTCTTCTACTCTATTCTTAACAGTTTACTCAACAAATACTTTGAGTAAAAAATGTGTTTGTAAATATTCGCAAAGCATTTTAAAAACTTGTTAGAACTTTTTCTACTGTTTCCATAGTAATTATTAGTACATTGT